>CAKKXW010000005.1:51838889-51852046 GCA_920937365.1 Sphaerophoria rueppellii
AAGCATCAAACCCAATGAAAAATCTTGGTTTGATTCAGGCTGTAAAGAGCTTATCATGGAAAAAGAGGTAAAGTTCCAGTGTTATAGAGGCAACCCAACTGAGGAAAACCGGAACAAGTTTAAACAAGCCAGGAAGGCCTGCAATGTCCATATTCGACGGACCAAATTTTTACATGACCACAAATTAAGGCAAACAGTTGTGCAATGTCCCAAAGACAAAATGTGAAGAATTCTTCTCCTTTCTCAGCCCCTACGCTAGTTGTCAATGCCACTTACTTGTTAGCTCTCTCGCGAAAGCTAACCTTTTTACTAGGCAGTGCGCCACCAAATCTTCACTGCCAGAGAGTGTCATGCCTCCCTCAGTTCTTGAGCGGGTGAATGATTCCATAGGACAAATCTTCTTTCGCACTCGTGCTGTGGCGAGAGTCCTAAAGGATCTCAACATACATAAATCCGCTGGTCCGGATGGTATCCCCGCTATTCTGAAGAGGCATTCTTCCACGCTGGCATAACCATTGCTTAAGCTTTTCAATCTATTCTACTCTGCTGGGTTCGTTCCGAACACTTGGAAAACAGCATTTGTCCAGTTTATCCCAAAAAAAAGGCGAATCGTCTTCTCTCTCCAACTATCGTCCGATTGCACTTATGTCCCTTCTTTATAAGGTCATGGAAACGCTTAAGAAATTTCTTAAGCTGATAATAATGAAATGAAGCTGCAAATGTAAGATCGTATAATCTCAGAGGATTTACAACAATTTAGCTCTATTCAAACATCAAAATTCATTGAATCGGACACTTGCCTTGTTTTTCTCCTTCGATGCGACCATACAGTGGTGGTTGTTAAGTGTTTTATTTTTTTGATAAAATATACCAATATATCATCCAAATTTTCCGACATTTTGTTGTTTTTTTCTTCATTTCTCGAAATCAAGAAGGCAAGCGGTTTTTTGGATCTCACTGAGAACTTAAACAGCATATAATTGAGAAAACAACATAGTACTAAATTATATTAAATTTCGAAAAAATAGTTCTAAGTTAAATAAATCATTTATAAATATGAGATCCATTCTCTTTCATGTAATCAAAAATTATAAACAATCAAAGTAATATACCTTCGCGGCGAACACTCTGTACTTAAAGAGCAGAAAAATCCTTGCCATCCGTTAAGCCTTACTATAAGTAAAATCAGAATTCCAACAGTTAAAAGAAGGAAGCTTAATCGATTACCGAGTTGGCACACCGGAAAGGCAAACCGAGTTAAGTGAATTGCTCAGGACCGATTTTTTTTTTTAATATAAATTGGAACTGAGGTTCGAGTTCATAAGTATGAACTCGCGGTACCCGCACGCCCCTTTGGTGCCAGCCCCCCCTAGGCACATGCCTAGTTTGCCTTTAGGATATTACCCACTGAATTCCCCATCGTGTTATTGTTGGCTGAGGAATTTCCGTTTATTTTTCTTTGAACAAATCAACACGGGCTCTGTGCAGTACAGTCCGTTAAAAAAAAAGATACGAACGAAAAGTATGCACTAGTTCTGAAAATATGCTAAATAAGCCAAAACATGCAATTATACCCAAAATATGCCAAAATATGTGCTAAAAATTGAATGCCATTTTGAAGCAAATTTCTCAATTAGAAAAAGTAAATGATTCATTTATTTCTAAAGGGCCCTGCTTATATGTAAGTAAACCAAAGTTCAATTGGACTTTCGGATGCAGATTGGGCATCGGATAGCCGAAAATCATCTACTCCAAAGTAGAGCAGTTTCATAGTCAAGCAAACGTCAATGAACTGTTGCCTGGCAGAATATTATGGCCTTGCTATAATCTACTGAAGAAGTAGTTTGTCACAAAAAGTGAAAGAAATTTTTGAGACTGTTGATCTAGTCGAAATTTATTGTGATAACAAGAGTGCTATTCATATTGCCCAGTGTTATAGTCCAAAACTTTACACATCGATATAAGACACCATTTTACGAAAGAAAAAGTAACGGATTGTTCAATTAAGATCAAATATATCAACACAAAAGTATGGTTGCAGATAATTTAACAAGAAACTGTTACTAATAAGAAACAAGACTATTCTTCAAGAAAACATCGTCTTAGTTTATTAATAACGTATTTCGTAATTCAATTATTTCAATTTCAATGTTTTATATTATTATTTAATTGTTTATTGAGGTGGAGTGTTGTTAATGTTAAATAAACTTTCTAGTACTTAACTTATATAATATACTAGCTGACCCTGCAGACTTCGTACTACCTCAATCGGTAATCGATAACTTTTTATCACACTATTCACTACCCTTTAAACGCTACCCGCTTGTGCTACCCATATCCGCTACCCCGTTACGACAATACTCTGTTACCCGCTACCAATTATTTCAACACGCTCACTGTTACAACCTTAGCCAGAAACCCACTATGTACTTATTACCCGCAAACAATGTTTTTTTTTTTTTGCATTTCAATTTTTCGAATATTTTTGTTTTTTACTTTTTGTTGCTGACCAGTTCCCCATCAAAAATTTTTCAGTTTTCCATTTGAAACTTTCCAGTTCTCCATTTGAAATTTGCCAGTTTTCGATTTGAAATTTTCCAGATTTGAAGGCGATTTTCTGAAGGAGAACCTACGTGGCACAGAGGAGGAGTCATAGATTTATATTGTCTCATATTATCGCACAGGTGGCCTCAGATAAGCTGGCGATTTTTGTAGAAAAAGAATGCTTAATGCCGAAACTGGGGCTTGAACCCGCAGCGTTTGGCTTAGCAATCAACTACTCTATCCTCTGAACTATGGCCACCTGCCTTGTAAAAATATTAGGGCCTAAAAAATTAGTCATGTTCTAACGTAACTCTGTTTGAATTGTGGGAAATATATTACTGAGTTCGATCTATATTTAACCATTTCAACTAAAAATAGCATTATACATATATATTTTGAAACTGATTTTGATATATATATAAGCTAAAACCTTTATTTTATTTAAATTTCAGAGCCATGAATATCTCAGTTAAGTCTACTAGTAGTATAGCCAAGGAAGAGAAAAGCAAACACATTTGCGTACAAAGTAAAGATCCGAAAACATCTCGAAAAACCATAATGGCAGCAAAACAGTCTAAAGCACTTGAAAGGCTTGATAAAATGGTTGAAGAAGTTTCTGAATCAGATTTTCCCCAATTGTGCTCCTTCAATTTACCACCATTACCAAACTCACTGTCCGATTCCAGCATTTGCAGCCAAGGGTAAATTGCATGAATTCAGTGGTGGTTTATAAATTTGTGTTCAATTTATTTTTATTTATGAATTTAGTAAACAAATACATGGGCATTTGACCAACAAACATCGTCATCATAAATCCAAAATGACGTCTAGTCAAAGTTTTAGTCAACATCGTGAGCACCATTGCTGTTCAAATTCAAATCAACATACAAACGGACGACACAATCGTATTCATTCAAATACGTGTAATATTCTTTAATCTGCCAATTATTAAATGCTGTTTTCTTGACGTGCGTCTTCGTTCATTTGGTTAACAATTAAAATGAAAAAAAAAACGCTCTCAATACATAAAATCTTTGTAAAGATTCTGCCCGTAGCAAGTAGAGAATTATAGTAAAACTATGTTTTCCGATGTTATTTTGGACAGAAAAAGTAATTCATGATACAGAAAATAAATAGTCTTAACATTAAAATTCGTTTTCAAGTTATTTGATTTTTACTTGCGATAATAGGCGTGTTTTCGTGACAATCAAGTAAAGTAAAAACAAAATTAAACAAAGAAAACAACAATAAAAATTTACTGGATTTTACTTTAGCTTTTTATCGACAGTAAAACTTTCTTGGAATGTTAATTCCTTTTTTTTAAACTCAGAGGGAGCTGTAATAAATTTTTTGAATAATTTAATACGGAAAAGTCAAATTTTGGCAGTTTGTTTTATGAAAGCATTTAAATTTATATTAAAATTGACAGTAAAATCGAGTTTGAATCTGGATCGTTTTCTGGATATTTTGTTTTCCTTACTTTACTTGATAGTCACAAAAACACACCTAATATAGAATATGTGGAAAGTTTCGTATTTGTAAAACAAAAAAAAACGTGAGATTTTGATCAAATATGACATTGGCGATTCCGTCCGTCTGTCTGTAAACACACTTGCAGCCTTAACCACTGGTTCGATTGACTTCAAACTTGAAAAAGAAGAGCCATTCTCTCTGTGAGGGGACCTACAATTTAACGTCGATTCCGAACGGCAAAGTTGAGAAGCACTTTTTCATGACAGATGATACTCTTGGAATTTTTATCAGTTTTCGCAAGAGGCAGTGCCCGTGATATATGAAATAAAAAACGTTCTGCTTAGCAGCCAACGCACCTAACCAATAAGAGCCATTTTCTTCACAGAGCGTTGAACTTAAGTTGAGGAATTTTATTTTCAACTTGTGATTTTATTTTTCTTCACTACAAGTTGTCATTTTCAAATTTTTGATTTTCCACTCTAGAGTCCATCAACTTGAGATTTTCTCAACTTCCGAAAAAATAGCAATTTTCTTCATGAATTTGACATTTTCTATCAGAATTTGAATTAGCTTTTGTTTTTTTTTTTTTTTAAATATATTTTCATAAATTGTCACGTAAATTGTGAAACTATTATGTTTCGAAGAATTTATTTTTGGGAAGTTTGGACATCGTCTTCTTCTAGAGTGAGATTGAATTTGAAGAAAATTTAACAACTGAAAGAAGACAATACAAGATGCTGCCACGTATTGGACTCAACAGGTGGGATGACTACCATTTACGTATCGATTGCGGCTTTCGAAGCCTACCACATTGATGGGACTGAATCTTATTGAAAATTCTTTGCCTTGCAACGAAGGACAGTATTGGTATTCTTATTTATTTTAATTAATTACTGCTGCCTCCATAATACCATCTAAGGTTACGTGAATTACGACGCATTACAAAATTATTGATTGTTTTGCGATATTATGCACTCGGTTCAATCCAACTAGCAATTGCAGATTTTATTGGAGTTAGCATTGCAACTGTCCACCCTTAAACGAGTTTCAAATGCAATTGCCAAACTTGCTCCTCACTTCGTTCGTATCCCTGGGACACGCATGGAACGATTAGAAGCAGCCCAAAACTTTTTTGCAATAGCCAAGTTTCCAAGAACAATTGGAGCGATAGATTGCACACATATGCAATCACCAGGCGGAACTGGCTCAGAACTCTTCAGAAATCGAAAGGGATGGTTCTCCATTAATGTCCAGACATTAGCCGCTGCAAACTTGAAAATCATAGATATTGTTGATCGTTGGCAGGTATTATTTGCTTGTTGTATACTAGTATGAATTGTATTCGAGGAAAACGTAAATTCTAAATGTTTTTTTTCTCTTTCATAAGGTTCCACCCACGAACGAACGAATCAACGAATTTTCAATTTATCAAATCCAAAGCACTGAAAGGCTTTACGCATAACCCTCCATGCTCTCTTAGGCCAAGAGTTAACCACTTTTTTGATATTAGTCATCATTCTACAAACTATGGCTGTAATGAAACTGTCACAAGGTGCTGTACATTTTTGAATCACCTCTGAAAATTTCGCCTTACTCAGCCATTGAGCAATTGGCCCGCATCAAATTCAATATTAAATCGTGGTCTACCTTGCTATACAACATATGTATGTCGTTTCAACACAATTTATTGGTAAGGCCATAACGAACTTAAAAAATCGTTGAACAATACAAGAATGAGCAAAAACAGATAAATTTCCTGTACTGTAGGGATAGTAAACATAAATCAAACATTTAAGGCAATTGTTAATTGAAAGAAACAGATTTCAAAAAAATCTATGAAATTATAATAATTTATTTTACAATGTAAGTTTAAGTCAAAACCAAAAACAAAAATTAGCTAGATTAAAACTACATAAAAAAAATGCATCTAGAGTCTCTAAATCGGACAATTAACACAAAAACGGAAAAGACCCTCCCTAAAACCTCGCACTCAATCACACGGCGGCGGATATATTCGACTCCTCTTCGACCGGATCGGTTCCCTTATTACTATCTACCTATGAATAGAGCTTTGTAGACAATTCCTCCAACGGGATTTAATAATTTACCGGCTACATGTTGCGATTTGATGAGCGTCTTCTGCTTTCAGCAATCGGGACTCGTGTCGTGAGTGACGGGCGTTGTCGTCGCTGATGGCTTGTTCCGTCTAACCGTCCCGAAAGCGGCTTGCTTTTTCTAATTGCGTTGAAAATGCCCTACGGCCGGTTCTGTTCCTTAGGTCAAACCCTTAACTGGCACAAATTTTAACAAATTCTTGTCTCATCGGAACCCGAATAAACCGGACAAACATTATAACAAATAACCCTTATTTTCTTTTAAGGACTAGTGTTACTTGGGGACCCACAGAATTCTCGGGCTTCAGAGTCTGCTCCTGACGTTCCTTAATTTTTTTCTACTATTGAATGAGCTCCATTAGAGAATTGTTTTTTAACTGATTGGACGTTCAGTGTTCTTGCATCAAGTGGATGCAGTTGATTTGATAACATGTACATATCTTGCTCTCACTTTCAACTTTCAACAACTCACTTGGAGCTTGAAACCAAATATTTAGTAGGTACAATTGAAAGCGAATGAAGCGAGTAGAAACATTTTTCCCAAAAGAAAATCAATGATTTGGGATGCAATCGCACAATTCTGATGCTTTAAAACAAGGCCTACTAAATGTGTTTTTATTGAAAATAAGGATTGAGTTTCATCTTTTGAATAGCTCGGAAATCTGAAGCACTTATTTTATTATTACTATTCCCAAACAACTGATTCAATCCAATCAATGTAATTGTATACACGCGTGTAAATTCCAGGAGTACCGAGAATTCCACAAGCTTGCCCGTAAGATGTGATGCCAATTATTGAGTACATGCATCGATGGTTTGGATGAATTACTTGTAGCGGACCACCAGAATCTCCTTGACAAGTATCCTGAATGCCTTGCTTTGAACCAGCACATATTTGAGTTCTATAATTCACACCAAGAGAGAGAGCAATATCTTCATCTTCAGAGTAAATTTCATTGCAATCAGATTCTTCAAATTCCTCAACCGCTGCTTTTTGAAGGTGTGCTGCATTCCGACCTGCAAGCTGCGTACTACCCCAACCAGTAACAATTAACTGGGATTGGTTGTTGAAATCTTGATATGGCAAACACGCTGGCCTTATGTAATCACTTATTTCAATTTCTTCAATTTTAACCAACGCTATATCGTTATAACGCAATGAATTATTGTATTGTGGGTGAACGAAAACTTGCAAAACCCTAAAGTCCTTGGGTTTGGCATCATCGGTCTCCGTTTCCACATTTAAGTCTCCAAGACGAACAATATCAATTGTTTCACTGAAAATATAAATAAGAATTTATGTTATATACTGAACTGTTTTATAGATGGCAACATTGCGTTATATTTGCATTTCAAATTTTAATTTTTTCCCATTATTGAATGGGTTGCTAATGAAAAAATTCTGACAAGGAAAATGGTCACTTTTTCCCGCAATGAATAAAAACTGTTTTACAATAGAAACTAGTCTAAGCAATGAACTTCAACTTTCGTTCATTTTTTTGTTTTTGTTTTTTAAGTATATGACTTTGTAATGTGTAAGTTTGTGGTGACAAAACCATAGAAGATTTCGTCAGAGCAAAGATTTTGCTATATTTGTAAGGCTCTTAGGTTCTGAGTACAGCAACGTCATACATCATAAAGCTATTGATAAGAAAAAATTATATTGGTTGGAGGAGAGTAACAGTTAAGATTAAGATTAATTTTCTGGAAATAAAAAATAAAAATCACAATCAATTGAATCCTTATTAATTTGTTTATTACTAGCTTTTACCCGCGGCTTCATCCGCCTTTGAGCCGTGACAAACTTTTTTTATTTCTCGTAAAAATACAAAGTAACCCATGTAATTTTCTCCTGAACTACCACCAACTACGCACACAATCATATTAATCCTTTGTCAAATGAAAAATCGAAACAAATTTAACCCATGGAAACCGTACATAAAAAAAGTAGCATATATAAAGGGTTTTTCAATAGGGGCGCTGCAAAAGCTTTCTTAAATAAAACAAAAACGGTTTTGGATATCAATGAAATTTATTCTTGTTGAAGTACATTTGATGCCATTATGTATGGAATTCGATTTCTTTTGCATGGCCACCACGGGCACGATTGCAGAAGTCCAGACGCTGAACCCAATTTTCGACGGTTTTCAAGCATAAATCGGCCGATACTGCTGCAATTTCACGTTCGATATTCGTACGAAGTTCATCAATCGTCGCTGGTTTGTTGGCATAAACCATAGATTTGACGTAGCCCCACAGGAAATACTCTAACGGCGTTAAATCGCATGAACAGGCCCATTTTTGGTGATAATGCGCTCATCGAACTTAGTTCTCAATATTTCGATTGTTTGGCCCGCTGTGTGACATGTGGCACCGTCCTGTTGAAACCACATGTCGTCCAATGGTGCCTCGTGAAGCACATGTGGATTGCTGCCTGACCAATAACGCATATTTTGCTTATTGACGAAGCCAGAAATGAGCCTCATCGCTGAAGACAATTTTTCGATGAAAATGCGGATCATTTTCAAGTTGTTGCTCAGCCCAATTCACGAACATACGACGCTTCTGGTGATCAAGCGGCTTCAGTTCTTGCGTCAGTTTGATCTTGTAAGGATGTAGGCCCAGATCTTTCGCGAAATTCGCCACAAAGACGTCATAGAGATGCCCAAGGCTTGAGAACGACGTGTGAGAGACTGATTTGGGTCTTCCGCAATTGATGCGCTAGCGGCAGCAATATTGTTGATCTGGCAGGACGATTATGATGACCATAAATTGTACGTAGCGCTCTTAAAAGTGTTGACCACTGACTCCGAATTTCGGTAGTAAATTTTAATAATTTCGACTCGTTGTTGGATCGTATGCCATGGCAATGGAAAACCTTATTGAAGAGAAATGTCAAGAGAGCGGGAAAAAATATGGAGTCGTTTGCTGTCCCTATCGGTCCACTTTTGTGGCGTACCTATTAAAAAAGCCTTTATATATATATGTATATACTAGCTATTCGCTGCCACGGTTCGCAGTGGCACATTGTGGTTGAATGGTTGAGAAATGATTAACAAAACAAAGAATACATTTCATATAAGCATAGATGAAGAACGGCGGCGTCGTAACGGATGACGGAATATTCTTGTAAAAATAAAATGTTGGTGAAAACCAAAATACGTATTAATCTGTTGAAATTTTTTCACTTATGTGCGTTTAGATAAGAATCAAATTGAACAGATACTTTAAAACGAAAAATCCTTTTTTTCTGTACTACAAGGTTTAAGAAATCCCTTCATGTAGGGTTTCCATCCGTCCGGGTTTTCCCGGACATGTAATCTTTTTTCACTCTGCGGGGGACGTCCGCGATAGTTTTTGTTAATTGTCCGGGTTTGTACTCTTTTTATCCATTGAGTAACCATATACTTTTATACTACTAAAACTTAAAGTTATTCAAAAAACGAACCGTACTAAATAAAGTGAACGAACAGGTCTAATACTTAAGATACGAAATTAGTAATAGGGCTCTTTCCCTTTTGACAGCGCATACATTTCGACCAATCTCAACTGTCATTTGATCGGTCGTGGAGGGCAAACAAAGCGCGATTTGCATACAATTTGAATTATTTGTTGATATTTTTTATTTCAATAATTAATGTATCTAAATTTTTTTATTCGGGAAATGAAGCTTTTATTGTACGCAAGAGATTGGATACAAAAAGAAGGAAGTTGGACAACAAAAACCAAAAACACAGCACTAAGGAGGCATTTTCTTGTGCATTTTAACACAAAAAACGAACAAAGAAGATAAAATAGGAAACTTTTAGCTTAAATAAATGAAAAATGTTAATTAATTATACAGGAAAGGTATGTTTTATATTTCTTGTTTAATGAAATTCGAACCAAGTGAAGTTGTTTGCCCTCCACGACGACAAGACGTCATCTCGTTTGACGTTTCCCGCCGGTACTCTATAGAACACAACTTTTGTGCTGTCATTTATGTCAAAAAAAAAAAAATTTGTTTGTATGTTAGAATCAGAGATAAAAGGAGATCCGAAACTGACGTACGTTTTATTCTCCGGATACCGAAAATTATATTTTTATGTTACTTCGTGTATGAATAAATGGGAATAAGCTTGTTTGTTATGTTTTTAATTTGTGATTCCCCCATTACAGCACTTGATAAATAGAAGTTAAATGTAGTTTTAATAAAAGTTCGAAACTTAAAGATTCATCAATAGGTCCGTTCTTTCACTTTTTCGTTAGTTTTGTAATAACTGTGAAATTACGAGGAATGGGGATGAAATTTTGCAATTCTCCTAAAATATAAAATCTCACATCGTAATTCTAATGGTTTGACAGAACTCATAAAATCTCCCGCAAGAAAGATTTGCGTGTAAGATCGGAAGAAATATTGTTCTCCTTCAAAAGTGACAGAACTTACAAAACACTTTAGTAAAAGTACATAAAAGTGTGAGAGTTTGGGTAATTTATTGAGTTTTTGGGAGTTTTAGGAAGTAAAAGAACAGACTTTAAAATGTTTGCATTCCGTATGCATTGCGCAGTTGTAAAATCGAGGGTCAATTCAAATCCACGGCTCAACGAAAGAACTCTTTAGTTAAAACTTTAAAGGAATTTCTGTAGGTATCTACTTCTATAGGAATAGACATAATTGTAAGGCGAACTTATATTACGTATTACCCCAGTCACATATTTTATTACGAAAGGAAAAAATCTACGTTTCTTGCAGAGTAAATTTGTTTTTTTGTTAGTCCGAGGTTCAAAGTTTACCCTCGATTTGATAATAGGTCCTTACAAATTAAAAAAAAAAAAAACGATTCAGGAACTCAAATATTTATGTGCAATGTTTGTGGGTTTATTCTGTCCTCATTGTGTACTCTTTTTTCAGTCCCCATTTGTCCGGGAAAGTCCGGGATTTTGAATCTCAAGTACTAGTTTCATCAAAACATATCTGGCAACCCTACCTTCATGCCTTTTAGCTTAGTTTATCCCTTAAAAAGGGATAAATCCCTCAATCTGGCAACACTGATAAGTAGTGATGAGTGAAAATACCCAACCTGTGAAATATTAGCAGATAATGAAATTTCACATTCACTATCTGTTAACGACATACAAATAAACTGTGAATGTAAACCGTGAACGCAAACTACTGAGACTGACTGTACTCGTAAAGTAGCAAAGCAATTAGCATTTTATCAATTAGCATTTTAGCAATAGTAAGTCCCAAGCGCCATGAAAATGACGAATAAGCAAGTCACTGGAAAATCACGAAATAGCGAGTCACAACGAAATTCACGAAATAGCAATTCCAACTCAAACTCGCAATTCAAATACATTCACAGTTTTCATTCACGATTTAGCAAGGCGCAACTAAATTCACGAATTAGCAATTTCAATTTTCAACTCCAACTCGCAACTTAAATACGTTCACAGTTTTCATTCACAATTTAGCAAGTCGCAATTAAATTCAAGAATTAGCAATTTCAACTCCAACTCGCAACTCAAATCGTTCACAGTTTTCATTCACGATTTAGCAAGTCGCAACTAAATTCACGAATTAGCTATTTCAACTCCAACTCGCAACTCAAATACATTCACAGTTTTTATTCACGATTTAGCAAGTCAAAACAAAATTCACGAAATAGCAATTTCAACTCGAACTCGCAACTCAAACATAGCAACAGTTTTCTTCTCAAACAAAAACTGCTCCGACTTGTGAGCAGCGCTGCCGACCGTTTGAATTCAGATCGAAATATTGAAAATCGTATTAACATATAATGAAGAAGGATTTACTTACTTTTCTTTAACGTCGAGGTCGAATGCATATGTAGGTAAATGAACAAAGCGCAATGAATATAAACACGATTTTCTTTCAGTTAAACATAACTCACTAGAAGTGAACCGGTGCATGCCGCCAGGCTGCAAAATAAGTGGCCGCAAATTTTTTTCTTGCGAGATTTACTACTTTTTGGAAAAGAAGATAGTACTATTTTGTTTGCGGGATTAAGCACTATTTTTGAAATTTATCCCGGAAGAGCAATTTCGTATTGGAATGTATGATATACACAATTGTTTTTTTTTTTTTAATTTTGTTTTCTTGATTTTAGGTTGAGGTTAATAATTTTATAAGATTTGTTTATGCTTTGAAGAACACTTTTTGGAGGAAATAAAAAATTTGCTTTTTCTAATTTTTTTTCGTTTTTTTTTTGTTAACATTTTTATTTTGGTATGAAAAAATTAAAAATAGACATACATGATGTTCGGGAGAAATGTTTGGAATTTTGTTGCTAACAAATGTATATTACTTAAATGTTTATAAACAAATTAAATGAAAGTTTAAAGTGAAAAATTCACTCGAATTTTGCACTTTAAACCTTCATGTAATCTGAAAATTAAGGGTTTAATTGTCTATAAACAAAAATCGGCGTGTTATATGACATACGGTCAAAAGGAGTGCGGGATAGTAGTTTGCGGTCATATGGCTTGCGGTCTGGCAGCCCCAACCCGAAGTGGACAAGTGTAAGGAAATTTCGAACAGTTTTTAGGGCCAATTTATAGGTCCGTTCGCGTACTTTCTGCACTAAAATTAGTAAAATGAGACATTTTAAGGAGTGGGGGTAAAATTCTCTCACAGAAAAATAAAACTACAAAAAAGTAAGCGAACGGGAAAATAACAAACTTTGCCCACATTTTAATTGTCAAGTTTTTTTGTATGAATATTTGAGACTTTGAATTTGAATTAATTTATTTATTTGCTATTTTCAATCAAATTTGACACTTTTCCCAAATCAGCCCAAAGAAATTTCTTGGGCTAAAATTCGTAGGTAGGAAATATTCTACTCTGTTGTGAGCGCTCTCTTTTACGAAAAAATACCAAATTTTTGAGTACACGAACAGGATTTGGTTAAATTTCGTAATTTTTCGTAAAATTGTACTGTTTTAGGAGGGTACGCGAACGGACCTTATATTTCACAAAAACAACTCTGCTCAATAAAAGGGCAAGCGAATGAAAAAACATCAAAA
>CAKKXW010000005.1:51879944-51907634 GCA_920937365.1 Sphaerophoria rueppellii
GTAGCCACTTGGGCTTGTAAAGATTTAAGAGCCATACACGTAGTAGCTGGTGAAGAATATTTTACTTACGCTACAGCGGTTTTTATGGTGTTCTTCAAATCCAAAAAATTCTTCTACGTTCTTAAACAAACTGACTCGTCAAGGACTCTAATTGTGTAATTTTACGTCTTTTTACTTATTTATAAAGCTGAAGAGTTTGTTTGTTTGACCGCGCTAATCTTGTATTGTAAAATTCTTTTTGTGTTGGGTAGTCCATTAATCGGGGGAGGCTTTATGCTACTTAATATTGAGCTGCTACCCTAGTAAGTGCGAAGAATCTGTGGAAAATGTGAAAAAACGGCAGAAAATATTCATTTTTCTGCATTTTAATGTGTTAATCTCAGGAACTGCTCAGTCAAACAAATTCTTGCATCTTCTTAAAAAACCTAAACTTCTTGTGGTATTTTTGGCGACATCGCATTCATTTTATAAGAAGTGGTCGTCATCGACCACTTCTTATAAAATGTGCATCATGATGCACATACCGAGAATTTAGAAATGTTCGGGTTCACCGATGGAAGTGCCACTCATGGACAATGGCAAAGGGGGTATATCTCGCTTCAACGATAAAAGACAGCTATATCATATTTAACCGTTGCAGTTCCACATCCGAAGAGGAGGGATGTGAGTCTTGGAACGAATACGAAAAGCTAACGGTACTATGGTCAGCGAAACAACGAATTGGAATAGTAGTTGCACACAAGAGATCATTTATGAAAATGAGAAAGACGGTAGGAGACAAAACGGAGCTCTGGGGCACACCAGCAATTATTTTGTGGTTTTCAGACTTGAACCCGTCCAATAAAACTTGTATAGAATGGTTCAAAGGAAAGTTTCTAATCAAAGGAAGGCGGAACTCTTCGATACCGAAAGCATGAGTTTTGGATAAGAGAGCTTGGTGCCAAACTCTATCAAACGCCTTTGAAATATCAAGTGCAACAATCTTACTTTCTCTAAAACGATGTAAAGATTTGGTCCACTGTTCGGTGAGATAAACCATCAGCGATAGTGGACCTGTCGCTGCGAAAGCGGTTTTCAAGATATTTCTTAAGCTGATAATTTATCAGCGTTTAAATGACCCTAGAAAGAAGGGACGTTTGTGCAATCTGACGATAATTGGAGGAAGAAGAGGATTCGCCTTTTTTGGGTAAAGGCTGGACAAATACTGTTTTCCATCTACTCGGAATGAGCCCAGAAGAATAGGATAGATGGAAAAGCTTCCGCAAGGATTTTGCCAGCGTGGGAGAACACCTCTTCAGAAAAATAGCGGGACGGCGGATTTGTGTATGTTTATATCTCTTAGGACTCTCAACACAGCACGAGTGCGAAACAAGATTTTTCCCATGGAATCATTGACGCTCTCAAGAACAGGCGGAGTCATGACACTCTCTGGCAGTGAATAGGATTGGAGGGTTAGCCTTGCGTGAGAGCTTACGACTGGAGTATCATCATCAACAAGCGTTGGGACCAAGGAAGAAGAATTCTTCAAGTTTTTCACAAAGGACCAAACATTTTTTCTGCCTTTTTGGGACATTGCAGTATTTTTTGCTTTAGTTGTTGGTCAAGTAAAAATTTGGTCCGTCGAATATAGAAACTGCAGGTCTTATTGGCTTGTTTAAACTTATTCCGGTTTTCCTCAGTAGGGTTGGCTTTGTGACAACGGAAACTTACGTCTTTAACCCTGTTCGCGATAAAAGTTCTCATTCCCAGAAGAATTAAAATTGTGAGCATATTTGCACTGGAATCTACGTCACTATAGAGGAAGCATAGTGACCAGTTACAGATACCGAAAAAATTTTTGAGACCGTCCCAGTTGGCTTCCTCGTATTGCCAGATGGTTCTCTAGGAGCTCTTTCTTTAATTGGGATTTTTTGACACGAGAAATTTGCGGATATGACACAACGGTCAGATCGGCCTAGAGGCTAGAGGATAATACTCTTATTGTATATTTATAACGGTCAGAGGTAAGGAACAAGTCCAGAGTGTTTTCTGCTTGGCCGTCAATGTTCGGTATTCGAGTTGGCTCGTTGACCAGCTGAACCAGATGATTAAACTCACCAAAAATCTCAGCACACACACCTTGGTGTGTTGTCTGGCCCAAATGGAGAAGCCAGGAAGAATTGTGTACATTGAAATCGCTCGTAATAACGATTTCAGTGTGAGGATACAAGGAAACAATTCCTTGAATGGAGTCAGACAGTGAGTCAAATGCGTTAGAAGTTGAAACCCTGTCCAAGTGTTAGCTTCTATAAAGGAAAGAGGGATTGGTACTCACTGTGCTGTGTTAGGCATTTTATTTTTGTTTTGGAGGTGCTATGCTTTTGTACTTTTTTTCTATGTTTCCTTTTGTTTATTTCTTATTTTTTTGCCATGACATGACATTTCACAGTACTTCGCACATGAATGTTACGAAATACAGACACACAGCAGCATTGGTGAGTGATGTGGATTTTCTTACAACCCAAGAATTGATCCGTGACGTAAAAGTGGCAATTTTTTTCCCTTAAACGCATTTCTTTCACAAAGAAATTGAATTTATTTCTCGAAGGATTGATTTCTCTTGAATCTCTTTTTTGGATATTTTACACATATACTACAGCTGAGTTTTCTGTTGTTGTGATTATCATGCACAAAACGATTTTACAGCTGACCAGACAACAAAGACATCCAAAAAAGGGATTGATTCCATTTTTGTACATTTCTTACACTCCAAAAAACATTGAATTTTAGTAGCAATTCTTCGTGGTTGTAAGAAAAGCCACATGAGGCCATCGGCTATGACAGAACAAGATACTAATACAACAGAGCAGGGGTGGATCCATATACTCTTGTTAGGGGATCCTGAAAATGTTGATTTAATAGGCAAAAAAAAGGTATTTAAAAGAACAATTAATCGTAAAGGGTTTTGAAAAAGAGTGAAGATATAAGCCACTTAGGCCTTGGCTCTTCAAGAGCTGTCACGCCAATATATTTTTATTAATATTTGTAGAAGATTTTTGTAGAAAAGAAACCCAGCTGTTAAGCAATGACAATGCTTCCTACGTTAATTCAGTAGGCTAGTTCCATCTAAAAGTATCTCACTGAGATCTCAATGTCTCTTTGACTGAGCCAAAATCATTTGATGGAGTATAATTCTCAGTTTTCATTGAGATATAATGGTTACCTCACAAATTGTTGCTGCACATATGTCAGTCACGTCAAAACAGCTGAGTGAGAAATCGAATCTTAAATAATTTCATCTCAGAGATTCCAGAAAATAATCTCAGTTCTCAGCTGAGATTTTGTTCCACTTATAAAATCTCTGAAATCTCAGTGATTTAGTTTTAGCTAGAACTGGCCTAATGAATTGAAGTTGATTTTATTAAAAGTAGATATTATGTAAGCAAAATTTTTATATTTTTAAGTTCCCAGAGGAAGTTATTGTTAAGAGTCCGATTTTGTGAATCTAAAATGTTTACATCAAACCATTTTAACATCATATCAGCGTGTGTATATGTATTTTGGAGTTGAGTGTTTTTCTGCGATTATCTCGCGAACTAATCACACTATTGACATGAAATTGGACTCATTCTATGCGGAGTTGCGTTATTAAGTACCTAAGCATTAAAAATTTAAGAGTAGTAAGAATTCGTCATTTATGCATGAAAATTATGATTATCTCGCGAATCGCTCATTGTGCTGATATCAAAATTGTCTCGTTTGGCCAAAAATTACTTGATTGAGAAAAATCTGAAAAATGTGGATCGCCCCTATCGCCCCCCCCCCTCTGAATCCGCCCTTGCATCAGAGAGAGATAGACACATAGAAAGGAAGAACACATAACATAAACACAGGGGCACTGATCAGTTATAACAAGATGGGAAAGCTTGTTGTCAAAATGACATTTGCACATTTACAAACTAAATGGAGCAGGTTAGCTGTGAGAGTATGCGTTTTATTGTAATAATGATACAATTGCCTACCAAATAAAGCAAGTTTGCTGCAAGAGTATGTGTGTATGAAAAAAAATAACTTTTGCGGTATTTGGAGGGTAAAACGTAGGTAGGTTTCCAATCTTGTTATAAAGTGATCACTGCACAGGGGGGACACAGATTTTAATTGTCTCATATCATCGCACAGGTGTCCTCAGATCAGCTGGAAAATTTTTGTAGAAAGAGAATGCTGCCGAAGCTGGGTTTTTTTTACGTTATTAACACTGCTTTGTTGGTATATGTATGTATGGATTGAATTGTTTTTTTTTTTTTTTGTTTAATTTATGGGCTATTATTTTTTGTGTTTTTTTTTTGTTATTATTATTTACGACGAAAATTAAACATGACGAGGGAAGAGTGACGGAGCAGACGTCATACAACACAGGGGAAATCTTCCCCAACGAGATCACTGACAACACTGCAACCGCCTGCTTGATGAAGTGATCCTTGATATCGAGATGCTTCATTCATCCCTGGATACCAGTTTCATTCGCAATCGCCAGTACGCTCTGGTTATCGCTCCAAAGTGTCATGCTGCTTCCTTAACGATAGAACTGAGAATAACCTACTCAGCCTCTGTGCTCGAAGTGGTCACAAACCTCTGCTTCTTCGAGCCCCACAGCACTGTTGCTCCTCCATAAATAAAAGCATATCCGCTTTGCGAATTTCATTGTTGGAATCATTTACCCCACAAGCATCAGCAAATGCATGAAGATCAGCTCCCATCTTTTTTTAAACGATTCATTGCATTGCTGTATTAGATTTGTATATGGAATTTATAGTATTTTCAGCCTCGAGAATATTTGGTTGGAGAGTCCACCCGTCTTGGCGCTGTCAGTTTTTCTACATACAAGAATATAGTTCTGTATCGCGTTCCGGACGTCGCAGTCGTCAATGCACGAGGCTGCAACTACTATAAATTCCATATACAAAGGTATTACAATGCTTTCAACTTCCAGTCGCTCTTCTGGAACATTTGGCTCCTGTTCCAGCTTCAAGTTTGTCGGAATTGGTAACCGGTCCGGTTTGCAGTCCTCAAGACCTTACTTTTGTGGTAGATTGTTTATGGAACCACTTTAACAGATGGTTAGGCTGTTTGCGAACGTTTGACTTCTAGTTCAACACAACTCAGGATCCTAATCTCGAAATGATCATAAAATCGTTGTTTAAAAACTTTAAATCCCTCCGGATCATTCGTTGCACTAAGTATGTCGTCTACATAGACAGTGATAAGGGTCATTTTCTGGTTTGCAGTGTCGTAGTATATGCACCGGTTGTATTTCGAAGGAGTAAAACCAAGCTCTTTGAGTGTCGCATCTTGCTTCAGATTCCACTGTCACCCACTCTGCGTCAATCCATATGTGGCTTTGTATAGTTTGCATACACGATATCCATCCACAAAACTTTCCGGTTGCTCCATAAATATTAACTTATCAATATGCCGAAGAAGCATCTAGATGGTGCAAATCTAAATTGAACTAAAAGGAAAAATAATCATTATCCTTAGAACTACTACAATTCATTTGGATTTTATTCTCATTGTTGACGAATCTGACATCTCTGCTTTTAATCACGCTCCGTTTGCATGCTACCCATAATCTACAAGCCTTTGTCACTTCCGCATAGCCGACAAGGATGACCTCTTCTGACTTATAGTCAAATTTTCCAAGAATTACACATTTTTCAAGGCATAGACTTTTGCTCCCATCTCTCTTAGAAAATCGACGTTTGGGTCGGTCTCGCTCCAAAGCTCTTCCGTCGTAACATCTCCGTTGCATTTGATTGGACATCGGTTTCTCAAAAACGCAGCGGTGTTAACCAGTTCTCCCCAAATAAACTCAGGTAGCCTCGTTTCATTCATTAAACATCGAGCCATTTCGTTTAAAGTGCGATTGCTTCTTTCAGCGCAACCTTTCTGTTCGGGCGAGTATGGTACGGTTTTCTGATGCATGATTCCACTTTCTTTCAATCAGTTATGTAAATCCTGGCCACAATACTCCAGTCCATTATCAGTCCTTAATGTCTTAGGTTTCTTGCCGGTTTGTGTTTCTGCAAAAGCCTTAAATGTTTTAAACGCCTATCGAGCTTCATTTTTTCGTTTCAGAAAGTAGTCAAATATTTTCCGCGAGAAATCATCTATGAATGTAAAGAAGTATTTTGTTTTTCCTAGAGATTCCGTTCGTATGGGGCCGCAGATGTCTGAGTGAACAAGGTGCAGTAATTGGGATGTCTTCTTTTCGTTGCTCTTTACTTAAGGTTACTGAGTCTGTTTCGATTGAATACACGTTGTACAAGTGGTGACGTCATCGTTGAATTTGTCTGGCACTCCGCATACAATATTTTTTTACTAAAGCAACTGTTTTAATGATTTAAAGTTGACATGTCCAAGCCTTTTGCGACAAGCCAAAAGTGATCCATAGCGAAAACTTGGTATTTCAGTTGCCTTTTCATCGTTGATCAAAAAATATAACCCGTTCCTTTGTTCCACTTTCATCATCAACCGATTCGTCTTATCCAATTTCTGGGCTCCAGCACCCCCGAAAATTATTTTATAGCCTTGATTTGTTGTTTTGCTGATCGAAATGAGGTTATCTGTCAATTTTGGAACATATGAAGTGTCGTCAAGGTAAAACGGTTATGTTCCGTAACCAACATGTACTCAGATTTGACAGTTCTAATTCCCGTTACATCGACAAGGTGCTTATTTGTTAGTATTGCATGACTTTGTCTATCAGTTTTACTTATAGTGACGAATTTTGACTTCTCAGCACACATATGGGAAGTTGCCCCGTTGTCGAAACACCATGGTTTTTCTTGATTTGGTTCTCAAGTTTCATTTGCAGAATCCGATGAGCACTCCTGTAGTACAAAACCATATTCGCCATCGAATCCACTTTGAACTTGCCTAGTTTTGTCACCTCTGCTCCAGCAATCCCTTGAAATGTGTCCCCGCTTTTCGCGTTTTCTACAATTGTAAGGAAAACCATTAGTGTCAGTTTTTACCTTAAAATTACTTGACTTCTTCTGGTGCTTTTGAGGTATAAAATGCTCTGCACTGAACACGTTGTTGTTCAAAGGTACCTTTTTTTCTGTCACCGACTTCCAAGAATCTAGTACACACGGTTGAAACTTCAGGATATGCGCTTTTCGAATCAAATACAGATGTCTCTGTAGTTTTCTGACAGTCCATAAGGTGACCAGCACTACCGCAAGTAAATCCGCATCTAACGAAGCACCCAACTTATTTAGTCTATTAGTTATAGTTTTAAACTCTATAACATATTCGGCGATTTATTGGCCTGCTTTCATCTCTAAACTGGTCAGCTTCCGATACTCTCCTGTCCTTTGACGTGGAGCCTTTTGTCGTAGCAATCCCCCAGGAAATTCCAAACCTCTTTCATCTTTTGAACTTTTAAGTCAATAAGCAATTCTATACGTGCGTCCAAGTCCTTGTCCTCCCCTTGTGTTTGTTCCACTGCAGCGGCCTCCGGACGAAGGATTTTTCCCTCTACATATTGAAGGAATCTGCCGTTATCACCGTTCAGTAGCGGTATTCGGCCTTGTGAGTTCGAAAAGCCCATGGCGACTTTTATTCCAACTCTAATCATTAATTACATAATAAGCGGATAGTGACGTAGTAGGTTTGTAAGAACTGGTGGGTGTCCTATGCCCAACAAATTAGAAGAAACTTTTCCAATTGTAGAAATTGCTACAAGTATATTCCTTTGTCTAATGGTTACCAATTGAAGCGGAGAACGGTAATTTTCGCATCTTAACAGAATAAAAAGTTGTCTGCACATGAACGACTGAGTAATTTGTCAGTTATGTGCATAGAAAGTGATATCCTTCAAAAAATTTACTTTAACGATATTATAGAAGAATCTGCTTATCAGAAATCCCGAAAGAAACCGTTAACAAGCAACATATTAATATCATTAAAATCATATAATATCGTACTGTATTTTTGATTGATATACTAAATGGTCACACTTCATACACCTTTTTACTGTGTAGCCCTGGCAATAAGAGCAAGACATAAGCGGAAAATGTTGCTAAAACGGAGAAAACTAAACATAATTGACATTTGAGAGCTTCCGTTGCATGCGCTACGTAAACGGGTCAAGTCACCCAACAAATGAAAGAATTATTCCTATTAAAATGGTCTCGACAAATATTCACGGCAATACATAACTATCTTATAAGATTGACTCACTATAATCTTTAATATAAGTATTCAAATATGGTCTAAAATAATGCATGATTGTAAATCATTTGCCAAAGACTTGCCAACATCATATTAGCTGCGATTGCGTTTGCAGCTATTAATCCTTACCGAATAAATGTGTGGTTGAATATTTAATTGTGAACAAAATTCCCTAAGTCGAATTTTCATGGCAAATCAGCAATTTTACAGGTTGTAGAGAGATTTGGGAGAATTCGAGTTATAGAGCGGCATTTTTTTTCCTTTTATTTGATAAAAGACCAAGAGTATTCCGGGGAGTGTAAAAATAGCTGCGTTTTATTAGCTGCGTTTTATTATCACCATGATCCAGATCAGATCATTGATTTATATGTGTAACAACAACAAAATGAGATCCTGCTTTTCACTTGGATCAATTTTTGTGATCGATTTTGAAACGGTGCTGCCACTTTCACACATTCATCTATCCGGTAATGAAATATTTTTCAATTACATAGCAAAAACTTTTCCCCTAAAAATACAACATAATATTCGTTGAAAAAAAATGTCGTAGGGCAACTTCGATCGGAATAAAAAAAAAAAAAAATATACAAACATGTGCCAAACTCGAAGTAAAAGAGAAATTGATGATAGAAGCTGTTTTATTTTCATGATCTGATCCGGATCAGATTATCGTGATAATAAAACGCAGCTATTATCACGATGATCTGATCCGGATCAGATCATGAAAATAAAACAGCTTCTATCATAAATTTCTCTTTTTCTTAGAGTTTGGCAGATGTTTGTATTTTTTTTTTCATTCCGATCGAAGTTGCCCTACATTTTTTTTCAACGATTATTATGTTGTTTTCTTAGGGGAAAAGTTTTTGCTATGTAATTGAAAAATATTTCATTACCGGATAGATGAATGTGTGAAAGTGGCAGCACCGTTTTTATTGAAAATATACGCCAACGTTTCAACTTGTGTGCGGAAGAAGAACTAATTTTTGGATCACAAAAATTTATCCAAGTGAAAAGCAGGATTTCATTTTGTTTTTGTTACACATATAAATCAATGATCTGATCTGGATCATTGTGATAATAAAACGCGGCTAATGATTTATTCTTGATTCCCTTTTTAATTTCCCCAATAAAAGGGAATTTCGCCCCCAGTCTAACCCTAACTCTACTCTGGTTGGTGGAAGATGGAGGACCCTCACTCAATCCTGGGTAAAAATTGCAACAGCGTTCAGTGTTACGGCTGCAAGAACATCCTTCCCATTTAAAGTTATGCAGCGGTACCGTTGAAGAAGGAGAACACCGGATCCGTTACAGGTAGAGATTAATAAGAATAATAAATAAAATAATAATAATAATAAATGAAATAAAACTTACTTTGCATATATTTTCTTGTGGGCGAATCGAGGATAGTTTGACTCATAGGCAACGTAAGTTTTTTTTCCGAACAGCACACAAGTTCTTTTCCGTCATCAAATCCACATCGAGTATAAGCACCTCCACTTATCTTGCGACGAATAATATGGAGACAGTTTATAATATGTTGACACGTCCCACTTAGGTTATAAAATGTATCGAAACAAGTTTCGCCTTAAATATAAGAAAAAATTACGTTTAAGATGAGATGTAAAGTGTTCAGGGTTTATTTCTTTATTTAATTCATCATCGGTTGAGTGCATAATATCTGTATGAAACAACATAACATTTTTATAAGTCTGTTCAATGAGTCTGTGCTGGACTGTATTGGACCACTGATCTCTATAATATAATATGTAATATAGAGATCAGTGTATTGAACAGAAAAGTACAACATTTTCCTGTTCAATGACACTTTTTCTGTGCTAGAGTGTTCTAGAACAGTCTAGTTTGCTGTTCAATGACTTTTTCTAGAACAGTTTAGCGTAGGTTAGCGTAAAAAAGAACAGGATTTTCTGTACTTGCTTTTGAGGAAGTGTAACCTGGAATAGAACCATGACAACTGTCAAATTGTTGTAGTTTCTTTTGTCTTTGTTTTGTTTTGTGATTTGATAACCTCAAATTAATTGAGTTAAAATATTCATAAAATATTTTTTGATTTTGCTGATAAAATAGTAAGTATTTATTAGTTTGATATTTTTAAAGATGTAATTCCTTAAATAAATTCCATTTTCAAACATGTGTAGAAGAAAACAAAATGCAGGAAATTAATTTGGTTATGGTTTTTCTGTTTTTAGTTGTCACAGATGAAGTTTCGATGACTGTTCTAACTTGTCTGACATTTCTGTGCTGATCTGTTCCGTTCTACACTTTTCTGTACTGTTCTAACCTACACTTTTTCTTATTGAACAGTCTTTATGTATCCTATATCTGAACGACAATTTTTCATTAATGCTATACGACAGTGGAAATCCTTGCCCCATATCCCAACTATTCAGTGCACACTTGCGTCATTTTACCGCAGGTTTCAATCCTTTGATTGAGTTTGCCTTTCAAAAGTGGAGGTTTATTGGATATATAATTATTTTCGCGTACCCCGGCATAAAAGTTATGTTGTTGATAAAAAGAAACGACGTCACAATGAGTGTAAAATCTTTTGATGATTTGGCGGTTTAAATTTCACAGAAAATAAAAAATGAAAATCAAATAAAAAGAAACCTGTATCAAAATCATTCATATTTTCCCTTTCAATTTGAGGCGTGTTTTCGTGACAACCAAGTAAAGTAGAAAACAAAAATTAAACAAAGAAAACAACTGACTGGATTTTACTTTAGCTTTTCATGGAGAGTAAAACTTACTTGGAATGTCAATTCCTTCTTTACAAACTCAGAGGGAGCTGTAGTAAATTTTTTGAATAATTTAATATGGCAAATGTCAAAAAAACGCATGTGTGAACTCCAGAATAGAAAACAATGCAATATAATTCTACATACAAATGCGATTTTTTGTCGCTGCAACATCGCTGCGATATCGCAGAAACTTTTGCGACATTTTACTGCAGAAATGTCGCTGCGATATCGCAAGTGTGTGTACACCACTCCATTTTATTGTGAGTACTTAACTTATGTCGCAAAAGCGATATCACAGCGAAAGGAAATAGGGTTTACAGAGCGAATTAAAAAATTACATGCTTTTAAAAGCAAATTAATTAATTAATGATTTTTTCCAAGTAGGTAAGCCATGGATTACTCCTTTAAGACTTAGTCACGCTAATTTTTTATGGCTGCATGATTTTTTTATATTTGTGGACCTACGAAAATACCAGCTTAGATTTTAGCTTCTGAAGGTTTCGGAAAAAATGATTTAAGATAATGAAAGGCTTTTCAGTAGCCTTTACGAACTGCTTCATTATCCCTGATTTTATATGCAGTGGAAGCATTAAAACATGTTCAGACTGTACAATCGGGGTATTTTTGATATTATGTTGTCCGATTTGAAAATCGCTTCGTTGAGGCCATGAGTGCTACGAGTAGTGTAATGCATCGGCTCTGCTATACCATAAACAAAGGTAACATGGATATTTGGTGTATACGCTTTGCATTCCCACTAAAAATTCAATCATTTTGAAATCCCCAGCCATGCATATATTATATGCATATTCATATTTTAAAACTCGAAGAACCATTTTTACACTATCGTAATTTTCTTTTAGCATGACAAAATGGGCCAGAGGGAGCAATGGACATATATTTCCATTATCAAGGAGGACTGCTTCCAAGCTTCTTGTAGAGCTGTGTATGAAAATGCGCCATTCTGATGAAATTGATTCCGATTGCATCAAATTAACCTTTTACATCATTGTCTTTAATCTATTGGAGGATCCGGGCATATAACAATAATGTGGCCCTTATGACTTTGACGAAACACTTTTTTATTAGAATCGACAAAGAAAGTAAATAAAAACTACGTATGCGACATCTGTGGTCCACGCGACAAACTTCCCAGAGAAGAAAAATAAGTAAAATAATTTTAATATTTCGCAAAAAATACAACTGTTAACTATACTTGTGAATGCTTACCGGCCTAAAATATAGACTGTTTTTCCTTGAAACCACGAAAATATATCCGCTTAAGCTCAGTTTCAATTATTGATAACAAACTAGCCGACCCTGCGAACTTCGTCTCGCCACCCCTCAGAGCAACTTTAGAATAATTACAATTAACGAAGATATTGCTAAAATGCAATGTGATTTGCTTGTATCCAATTGAAATAGAGAACTTCATATATCTGAATTTTACCAAAATTTATAATTAACATTCTTCATTCATTATTAAAAATTTCGTTGAAAATACAACAAATTTTCGTTCTTCCGGTGTGTTTTGACTATTTCACAAAAATCAAAATTCCATTCAGCTTTCAATTGTCCCCATTTTTTCTGACTTGCTCCTAAGATTTTCCCCAAAATTTGTTTTTATCAAGGCTATACCTACAGTGAAAGTTATATAAGAAATGCATTGAGGATTGGGCGGAGAGTCGCTAAAAGATATACAAAAATATCAATAATGCTACTAAAATTCTATGCCAAAACTTGATTTTAGATCTTGAAGCTCTTCGTGCTCTCGCAGAGTTTTCCGAGTTCCTAATCCAAAATTATTCATTTTTACTTGCGACATATAGAATATGTGGCAAGTATTGAATTCGTAAACAAAAATTTGAGATGAGGATGAGATATGACATTACGATGATAGAGAAGTCGAAAAAAGTGGGTCCGGCGATTCCGTCTGTCTGTCTGTCGGAAAGTTTACAGGCATCTACAGCCTTAACTACTGGTCCGATTGACTTCAAATTTGGAAATTAGAGGTTTGAGCAAAAAGCCATATCCCAATTTTTTAATTTTTGTTTTAAGATCAAAATTTAGGGTAGCCACCATACGATTTTTTTGGCCAAAAGTCGAAACATTTTTTTTTCACAAAAACGGCCCGAACGATTTTTTTAAAACTTCCTCGAGTTTAATTTTTTTAAACATTCATGTGTTTTATGTAAAAAAAAAAATTGTATTGCTCCAAAACGGTACCTCCCATAGAACCGTTGTTTTGTTATTAGATTTTCTCGAAAACTGAAAGTCCGATCAGCGTAAGTTTTTTTTCGAAAGTACGTATATATTGTTCAAATAATATTTTGTTTTCAAAAAAATTTCAAATTTTTTTTTGGATTTTAAAAAAATATTTTTAACTTTTTTTTTCAAAATTCTGTATCTCAAAAACGGATCAATTTTAAAATTTCAAATAAGAGTATAATATGTATATTTACATGGTCTTGAAAACTGCATACCCAAATTAATTTTAAGATATTTTTGAAAAATTTTATATATAAAAAAATAATTTTTAAAAAAACGTCTTCTACGATTTTCAAAACAAAAATTCAATAAATCAAGAATAAGGTTTGAATTTGTTTGGCATTTAAATTTTTGGAATGAAATGTATATACAAGGTACATTTCCAAATATTAATTTTTTTAATAAATTCTAATTATTTTTATATATATATTTTTTTTTTGAGTTAAGTGTAAGCTGTAAGAGTGTAATCAGAATTGCTTAAAGTATATCTCTTATTTTAACACTACCTTTTGCAATTTAAGTAATCATAAATATTTAGTTTTAGCATGCAGGAGCAAGTTCGTACGACCCAGTCGTGCACATTTTTTCCTTTGAAAACCAATGAACTTTCCGATTTTTTCATCAAGCACTTTCTATTCTCTATTTGAAAATTTCGAAATTTTCCAGTTTTCATTTGAAAACCAATGCACCTTCAATTACATGCAGTTTTCCCTAAAAATCTAATTTCCTATCTTTGTTTAGTTTTTCTAGTTTTCCCACTCTTCCATGAGGTTTTTCCAATTTTTTTTTCACGGAAATCATCACTGAATACAACAATATCAACCATGAACATTTCACAAATATCTGTTGGGCTATTTCGGAGTCTATAAGAGACATACAAACAAACACACATCCATTTTAATATATATAGAGATAGAGATTGTTCGCAAATAATGAATTTTCTTACATTGGTACTATATTTAAATTATCCTAGTTTTTTCTTTCTTTTTCAGATTTTTCATTCCTTTTTATAAAACCGCTTAACTGATTTCAACCATTTCAACAACATGAAATACAATATAACATTTGCGAACGCACATTCGCACTTCACATATACTAACATACGTACATACCAACACAAACATCATGGTATAAAGGGTTGATGCTTTTCAAATGACCTCGAAACATCGAGATAGGTATACGCAATAATTGGAGCATAGAGAATATATAATACCTTGAGTCACGACTTCGGGTGTTCGCTCTCTTTTTGCCTACAAGCTGCATTTGGTCGTTTTGTACTAACCCAGTGAGAATGTGTTAGTTTTCCAATGCTTTTTAAATGAGAAACTGCACCCATACATTCGTACTGAGTTAGATACAATGCTCAGGTTGGAGTCGAGGTGGGTTTCATGGGCTCAGATTTCGAAAATATGATTCGGTTGAGCTCAGCATTTTCAAAAAAAAACTTAAACACACAAAAAATGCATGTAAAATGAAAAATAAATACGTTAGATTGTTTCTTTGCACTTTTAACACATAATTGCACTATAATTTACCAATATTTGTATCAAAAATCTTAATAAATCTTAAACAAAAAGTCGTGCGTTTAGTCTCGTATTTGCTGTGGTGGAAGTCTGTCACTTTGGGTTTGTGCATCGGGAAAAAAACTTTTGTCACGGCTGAGTGCTCACTCTTTTGTCACCTCTTACACAGGTTCACGGACACGAAAAAAAGAGAGGATTGTGAGAGTTCACCTCAGAAAAATTTGGAGGGTGTTTTCGGCAAAGGAGGAAAAGGTCGCGACTCTAGGTATTATATATTCTCTATGAATTGGAGGCTCACAAAATCGGCGGGGATAAATATTTTCGAGTCCCAGAAGCTTGAAAAACGAGTCATTTACAAAAAAAGCCCACGCTAAAAAAGTTTAAATTCTTTCAGAAATATTTTTTTTTATTTTTAACATTTGAAAAATTAATTGTATGGTTTTAATGTTCGAAATACAAGCGTTTAGGACAAGAAATAGACGATTTATTGTACCTATTTGTGTCTGCAAAAAAACGAGTCAAACGTGATAAAAACGAGTCCCGGAGTCAAGGAAGAAAAAAACGAGTCCATTTTAACTCTATAGAGGCCATGTGGTAACACTGCTTTGGGCAACAGGAAAAAAATTTTACTCACGGCGGAGTACTCACTTTTTTCAACTTTACACAGATTCACGGTTCACGGACACGGAAAAAAGAGAGGATTGTGGGAGTTCACCTCAGAAAAAATTTTAGGGTGTTTTCGGCAAGGGAGGAAAACGTCACGACTCTAGGTATTATATATTCTCTATGGTGTATATCCTGAGCCCCAACTTCAAAAAAATAGATTCCGTTGAGCTCAAAATTATTTAAAAAAAAACCTTAACATACACATAAATTCATGTTATATGAAAAATAATATATATCTTTGTTTCCTTGCACTTTTGCATGTAATAACATTATTTTTTACCAATATTTTTATCACAAATATTAAAAATCTTAAAAGGAACGCAAAAATAAAGTCGAAATAGTATGCGACACCCTTACGAAAAACAACATAAATACAATCGTGCCTTTAGTCTCGAATTTACAGTGGTAAACATCTGTTTTATTCATTTGGAAAGTTTTTTAAATTATGTTGTGAAGTTGAAGTTGTTTAAAAATCAACTCAATGAAATAATAATTGTGCTTATTTTGGGGCGACTTTCCTATACGGGCTCTTTGAGGTTAGAATTTTGTTTTTTTTTGTTTTTTCTTTGATTTATCTGTCAAATAGTGAGGAACAACTTCAGGTTGAAGTATGTTAGTGTTGGCAGATGAGTAATATTTTACACAATGCAGCTTTTTGTAACAAACAGCGAGTATATGCGGCGGCTTCGCCGCTCAAGGGGTTTTAACCCTCAGTGTAGTGCACAACTCTGGCTACGCTAGCAAACAGCGAGTATATGCGGCGGCTTCGCCGCTCAAGGGGTTTTAACCCTCGATTTGGGATGCACGACTCTGGCTACGCTAGCAAACTCTAAATGTCTTCAAAGGGAAATATTTAAGAAAATTCCCGCTCTTAAAAAAATCCCATAAATATACGCAGTCTGCCGGTACTAAAAATGACATTTAATCGTGAATTCTGTGCAGAAAGTGCAAATTTATTTAATTAATGAAAAATAGAAATATTTATTTTCTAAGAAAAAAAAACAGTTTATTTGTGCTTAAATAACTAGTACCTATCGATTGAGACCATTTTCGTGTCCAAATTCAGGAGCCCGTATAAGAAAGTCAAGCCCTTATTTTATATTTTGTGCAAATTTTAATCCTTTTTGCTTAGTGCTATTTTTCCAGGTTTAAAGTGAGAATACATGTGTGGTCTTTAGTTGTAGCGATATGAATTGTCCCGGGACAAATTTACTTTTGGTGCGAGTTTTTTTTATTTGTGTTTTTGAGTTTCGAATTGGAATGTTTTCAAAGTTTTATTTTATGTGCTTCGACTAATTGCTAGTTATAGTTTAATATTCGGCTATCAATGTCATGTCGTGCAAATCCTTTTGCACAGCGGTGTCCATAATTGTCCCGCAGAATCGATTCCGGAACAAAATATCAAACTTCTCTGTGAACTAGGCTAAGGCCTCCATTAAACATTTCCGATGACATGAATAACGGCCTGTTGTCACATAATCCAATAGAGACCAACAGTATAACATCCTGTCCGTTATCCGGTCATCACAGTCTGGATTTTTCGAGTGAATCAAAATCCTGGCATTTTCTCACATTTTCTCGCTGCGTTTAATGATGAAATGAGGAAACATGACATAATTTGCCCACCGAAAGAAAATTACTAGATTGTTGATTGGATTGGATTGAGGATGAAATGTTTGCCATCGATTATGGCCAATGAAGACTCTGCGTAGGCAGTGAATCGGCTAAAAATTTATGGAATTTCAGGATATTTTGATTTCTGCATTGCTTGCATTGTTTCGGGAACTGCATTCGACGGAATTTAACTTTGATAATGTGATAGCATTCACGACGATTGAATATCTTGTCTATAGGATCGTCGATGAAGTGTTTGAGTTTGCCAACAATGTTTACGACAATGAGGTATTCTTTATTCAATTTGGCTTCTTCGAGACTCTGGATAGAACATCAATTCGCAGGATTTTGCACAAGACTTTGAGGTTGATTGATATTTCTTTGAGTTCGTTAAAGCATTGCTGGAGGTCTTCATAGGTCTTAATTTGCTTCGCGAATAGCATTTTGAGTGCCTCCTTCGGTGTTTTGTAGGAGGTATTCGACCTGAAAATATGGTGATTGTAGAAACAAGGGGCACGCAACGTAAAATCGAAAATTTTCAGGATTTTTGAATTTCGCTTATTGAAGAAATAAACTTATCTCTTTTATGAGTGTTTCACCCTCTTCCAAATACAATTAGTTGCGTGATGAATTCAGAAATTCGACATGATTTGTTTCGACATAAATTTGGATTTCATCTTGAACAAATGATTTTTTACACACGATTGGCACTGTCACTTTGGGCCCAGGAAAAAAATTTACCCACGGTTGAGGTGATTTTTTCTTTTTTTTTTCTTTCCAAAAGTTTCACGGACACGAAGAAAAGAGAGAATCGTGAGAGTTCACCTCAGAGGAGATTTGTGGGTGTTTTAGGAAACGGACGAAGAAAGTCGGGACTCTGGGTAATATAATATGTCCTCTTTGATTCTGAAAAGAAGAGTCCTTCTGATTTTAAAACTTGAATGCTTTTTTTTAGGTTTTTTCTTAATTTCTCCAACTTTAAAATTTTGCGTGATGTGATATTCAGAATTCATTTGTGTAGATTAAAATTGTATAGAGATGAAATTAGTTTTTTCCGATCTGCATACTAGGTTTATGCTCTCGACTTTATCTGATGGTGTGATAAAAAAAAAAATCAAATTGTTGTTGAGAGAGAACGAGAGAACTTTTAGATCTCTTTTCTCACAATCTCTATGGTTTACGCATCCACTGACCAGAGTATTAAAATGTATTTTTTTGTCGTCCGCTTAACGTGAAATGCCCAAATATGCACACACAAGAAATGTAAGCTCATAGTAGAACTATTTAATTCAACTAACAGGTAGTATTAACTGCTGCACTATTCAAACGCTTATAATCAATTGATCAGGTTTTTATTTTTATTCGAACAAACTTTAGTTAACGCAGACTTAATAGAAGATCAAGTGTGTTGACGACGTATTACATTAGTAAACATGCTATTGAAGTTCTTATCTACGCTACTTAAGATGATGTAGGCTGTAAAATCTTTATTTAAATGTTTACCTACTGAATCCGTAGTAATGTGGTTCGGAAGCAACAAAATGATACACAATCCAACTAACAATTTAAATTGTAACATTTTTATCTTATAGCGCACAGGGTGCACTTGATTTGTTTTCGAATATACTGACATAAATAAATCAATTGGGTGGCATTACCCTAGCCAACGCCAACTTCCCTATAGTTCCACTTGTAGCGGACAAGACCAGAGATTAACTAAGTAACAAGATCAGAAACTGACTTACGTTTTACCCCCTAGATCTCGAAATTTTCTTTTTTTTTCTTTTCGTGTACATGAATAAATTTGAGTTACAAAAACAAAAATATGAGGTAAGATTTTTCTATTCTTACAGTTCTTCTTTGTCTATTTTCGCATTTTCAAATTTCACATTTCATTAGCGGACTATAATTTTGCGCCATTGAATTTAATAGGTATTAGGTCAGTTTCACTGTCAATTTGATTTTTTTTTTAATATAAAAAAAAAAGCAAATAAGGCAAACAAGGCCCTATTACAAGAACCACTCTTCAGTTTTCACTTTACAACTTTTCACTTCAACTTTGCAAATACTGTTTCACCAAACGCTTATTTGCAAAGACCAAAGAGGAAATTAATTTTTTGAAAAGTAAACAAAAAATCCTTCTTTGCAAATTTTGTTTCACCAACCACAAATTTGCAAAGTGAAAAGTACTTTTCTGAAGAGTGAAAAGTTTTGAGAATTTGCAAAGAATTCTTCGATTTTTTGCACTTTGCATTTAAAACTTTTCAATTATTTGCAAAGAAAAAATTTCATTTCCGATTGGTCATTTGTCGTGATAAGTCTTTATAATTATGAATAATGAATATACAGAATATATAAAAATGGACTTAAGTTTGCTTGTACGTTTCTATGTTTGTGTGTATAAAGTCCAATATGGACAACGAAACGGCCAAGTCGATATTTATGAAATTTTCATGGTAAAGATTTATTTAAGGGGTCGGACAACTAGAAAAATCAAACATATGTACATAGATTAAAATCGAATGGAAATATAGATAGTTCTTGATGGAAGACTCGGAAACCTCATTGGTTTTCAAAAGAAAAACTACATGGAATTGTAGGATTTAGGTGCATTTTCAATTATTAGAAAAAAGAATGATAAAAATGTATACGAAATATTGAAGTTCGTTTTTACGTAATACATTAAAAAAATTACTTTTTCTATTTTTTAACACTTCCAAAACAACTACATTTTTGGCGTTCTTGTCAACACGACTCATTTTGAAAGAAACAAAAACTCTGTCATCAACTTTTGTTTCAGTGTGTGACATTACAATGATGAAGAAGTCCACAAAAATGGGTCCTGCGATTCCATCTATCTGTCTGTCTGTCTGTAAACGCACCTACAGCCCTTGCCACTGATCCGATTGATTTTTTTAAAGTACGTATATATTGCCATAAATTATATTTTGTATTAAACAAATTTTCAAAAATTTGTTTGTATTTAAAAAAAAATATCATTACACACTTTTTTTCAAAATTCTATATCTCGTAAACGGATCAATATTAAAAATCGAAGTTCCATTATAAAATGTATACATATTCTTTAACACTGCATACCCGAATCAATTTTAAAACGTTTTTGAACAATTAATATAACAAAAAAATTAATTAAAAAACGCTATAAGATTTTTTTTTTTAATTTACGATCAACAATTTTTTAAAAAAAATTATTAATGAAATGTGTACCTTCATATTTCAATTTTAATTTTTATTTATGAATATTAATAACATGTTTTTATTTTTTTATGTTTTTTTTTATGAGTTATAATTTGGAATATGTATTTTATATTTCATCACTAGCGAGCGGAGTTATATATTTTTTTTAATTTGTAATAATAACGACAAGAAGCTCAATCAAATCATTTTAAATATTTGACTTTGCAACTTTGCAAATTACGTCTGAAAATGAAAAGCTACATTTTAACTTGGTGAAACGCCCACACTTTTCACTTTGCAAAAATACATACAAAATCGCAAAGTGAAAAGTCAGGAACGTTTCATTTTTGGTGAAACTCTTTTTACTTTTACTTTGCAGAAAACTATTATTTTGAAAAGTTGCAAAGTGAAAAGTTAAAAGTTGTTGGTGCAATAGGGCCCAGGGCTGCAAAAACGTGCAAATATTCGTCATCTCACTCCAGTCATGGTGTATATCCTGAGCTCAGATTTCAAAAAATAAATTCCGTTGAGCTCAAATTCTTAAAGAAAAAAGCTAATTCATGTCATATGAAAAATAAATATACTACTTTGTTTCTTTGCCCTTGCAGCATATAATTACATTATTATATACCGATATTTGTATCAAAAATATTATAAATCTAAAAGAAATTTTGGACCAGTACAATAAGTTTACACATGGTGACCACATGCGCCAACAAGTGCAGACAAGTGCAGCATGAAAAATGACACCAACCCCGAAATAAGATCGGGATCATTGTAAAATGCACAATTTATGACCCAATCCAACATCATTTACAACAGAGAATGAAATGGTTTATGACGGCGACGACGCCGCTGATAGCTACCGCTATCCGAACCATCGACGAGAGTACGAACATCACAACAAGCAATCCGATTCCAACCTCGCAACCATAAAGATCAATGTAAAACTAGTAATAAGTTGAATTTTGAATAAACAATATTTTCTTTTATTAAAAATATCTGGTTGAAAAATTAATTCAATATAAATCATCACAAAATTTGCGCTAAAAGTTCAAATGTTAACATTACAAAAGAACGTTTTTACTCAACACTTGCAGAAATTTTTCGAATTATACAAACACAAAACAAACAAAAACCTATTTCAGAAATCATCGATGAAGCAACATTAACATACAACAATTCAATTAATTCAGTGACAAAATTAACTCCTTTTGAACTAATTTCTGGACACATTAACAAAAATAATCTTATATTGCTGATATAAAAACAGAACAAAATAGATCATAGATAACCTCACCAAAATTATTTATGAATGAAGTTTACTAAATAAACAACTTGCTTCTAGATTTAACGAACATATTGCAACAAAAAATATCGATTTAACAGTAGAAACAACTAAACGGAAAGTACATTCATTATGGATTTAAAAAAAATTGCACATACATATTTATATGCATAATATATTATACATAATATTATATGCATAAATATGTTGACTTTATTGTATTTTGTTAAATCAATTTTAATTATTCAACTTATGTTCAACCAAAAAGCAGAAAGATAAGGATTAAAACAAACTCATTTTGTATTTTATTATTAAGGTATGATTGTAACGAAATTTAATTTTACTAACATTATATTTTAATTACATAATGTAACTTTTCTCTTAAGCTATGTTATTATTCTTAGGAGAGAGGAGTTATATATTTAATTAATTATGTATATGTTTACTTGTTCATAAGAATGTGAATATTTAATACGTTCAAAAATAATACATGTTTTTCGATTATTATAAATCATTCGCAATCAAGACTTGGAATAATAAACTTTATTATAATATAAAAAGAATTTAATAATGGTCTTTTATTCGCGATCCCAACGACACTTTTTACTATACGTCCGCTATGCTCTGGGAGAAAGCTCACACACAAATTAGGTTTGTTCGATGTAACCAGCTCCGGGGCGCTCCGGTGCTTGTCATACTGTGAACGGAGTTGTCAAAAAACTGAAAAATTTCTCTGGGTTTGGTTTCACATCGAACGCGTTAGTAGTGCTCTGTTTTTTTTCTCTTTGTTGTATAGGAACAGCTGATCCGCACAGCTCCGAAATTCTTGCCCCGAAAAATACTTGGGGCTATTCAGAGCGCTCCCTGTACGAGCATTGAATACACATCGAACACGGTGGAAATGCACCGGGGGAAAAAAGAGCGACATCGAACAGCTCAGTGCGAAATCAGAGCGACCTAGAGCGTACATCGAACAAACCTATTGACTCTCATATAACAGCTTTGATCATTGCTTACTATCATACTAAATATCTTTACCCAGGACCTCAACTAATGTTTGGAGTTATACGACAGCACTATTGGATACTGAATCTTAAAAGGATTGTTAATAAGTTCATTCGGAAGTGTGTTAAATGTCAGCGATATAAGGAGCAACAGATGGGAAACTTACGCGTAACGGTGAGACTTGAAATGTCTAGACCGTTCACTAACACAAGAATAGACTATGCGGGACCTCTGAGCATTCAATATCGAAAGGATCGTGGAGCAAAGCAATAAACATTTGCTTATCAACGCGAGCAATCCATCTAGAACTATTTTCGGATTTGACTTCGGAGGCTGCAATTGCTGATTTTAAAAGGTTTTTAGCACGACGAGAAGCGGTCAAGAAAATATTAAGAGACAATTGTTAAAATTTTGTGGGGGAATCTTAGGAGTAAAAAGGGCTTTACAACTTATTTCAGGCGTTCATTGTTCAAAATAACATGGCTGAAGAGGAGAGGAGGAGTAGTGTCCGTAGCTTAGTGGTTAGGTGCGTTGGCTGCTAAGCAGAACGTCGTGGGTTCGAGTCCTACTCGTGCCCAAAGTTTTCATTTTATCTTTCTTGGACACTGCTTCTTGCGAAGAACTGACAAAACTTCCAAGAGTATCATCTGTCATGAAAAAGTGCTTCTCAACTTTTCCGTTTGGAATCGGCGTTAAATTGTATAGGTCCCCTCAATTCTTCACACGCACCTAGAGAATTATTGATGAGAGTAAAACAACGGTTACATACACCGAACATCAACTCAAAACAAGTGTATTACTATATTTTGGCAAACAAACACGAATCGATATTGCCGTTGTCTTGATTTATAAGGTTGTTGCCCTTCTGGATGTAAAAACTTTTGTATGCATCCAATTGCATTTCATTTCGCACTTGTTTAACTATACGTACCTACATTGTCTAAACTAACATTGTGATTGATATTTATGACGTGTGCTGCGACTGCCGATCGCGAAAGTTGGTTCAATCGAACACACGCTAAATGGTCATTGAATCTCTTTCTAATGCTTCTTTTCGTTTGTCCAACGTATTGCTTACCACAATCATTGCATTGTACAGCATAAATACCTGATTTATCCAAACCGTTTGTTTTGTCCTTTGTCGAACCAAGGTATTCAAATTACTAAGTTTGTTATTGTTTTTATAAACAATGTCGTAACCATGTTCCTTGAATTTTTCTTCAATTTGTTTGTTATTTCGGGAACAAAACATATGGATACTCGTTGATGTTTAACTTTTTCTTCCTGCGACTATAAAGTTGTAAAATTTGAGTTTCTCGCTTTATGGGAATGGTACAAAATTAACTCATCTACCATCCTTTCATTGTACCCATTTATAATAGCTACATTTTTAATGTATTCGTATTCATTTTTGAAATTTACTAATGAAAGTGGTAAATTACAGAGTTTGTGTATTAGTGAATGATATGCTGCTTTTTTATGTTGAATTGGGGTGTATGAATCGGCGGTTATCGTTATCATAGTACTACTTGGCTTATGGTAAATTCCAACTTCTATTTTTACTCTTAACCGTTGAAGTTCTAAGTCAGAAAGGGAAGTTTACCATTTTGTTCTTCTTCACAAGTAAATTGTATGGAACTGTTTTGTGAATTGAGTAATTCCAGTATTTTTGAGATATCTTCTTCTCTTATAACCTCAAAAACATCATTAACATATCTCCACCATACTCTGGGTAATAAACTTTGATCACTCAAATGTACTTCAAAGGACGACATATATAAATAAATGGGCTTAAAGGATTGCCCATGTTGGTACTTTTGGTAACTTTAAACATCTCACCATCAAATTGGAGAAAACTATGGTCCATACAGAGTTGGGCTGTTTCTTGGTAAATCAGTTTTTTTGTTTTCAGAAACTTCTGTTTCTACTTAGTGTCTTTTAAATTCAATTTATCGATTGAGCTGAATTTTGTGTAACTTAAACTTGATTTGCTTAAAATGAATGTATGTATGATTGCTTGAATGAAGATATAACAATGTGGACGGAGTGTCGAATGCATGCATATCATTCTTTTCGAAATAATTTGTGTATTCACCCAAACTTAACTATACAATTTCCCACTTGTACATAAATGTTTCGATTCAAATTAGTGTTCGACCTCCTCCCAGCGTAAACAACAATATTTAAGGAATAGACTAGCTGTACCCTGCCACGCTTCGCAGTGGCACATGTGATTGGATGGTTGAGAAATGAGAAACAAAACAAAGATTACATTTCATATAAATTTAATCTTGCAATAATTTTTTTTGTTTTTCTGTGTTGCGTATATATAAAGACTATCCGTGTCGCATCTAAATCTAAGCCACACAATTCTAAAGATTGACGTTGAGCTTTATTGATTGTGATTGCAAATGCTATAAATTAAAGACCTAAACTGCTATCCGTTTACCGCAACCCTGGTACCTCGTTACTCGCTATCCTACCCTACACGCTAACTGCAACCCCTTTGCCCTCTACATACTCCTGTCAATCCGCTACCCCGCTACTCCACTACCCTGCTCATATGTCATTAACGACTTGGTCGATTTTCACAAAATACTTAAAACCACATTCACGCCACTACCGAAACATTCTGTCAAAATTCGGTGCAGAACACTGCACTGGAACAAAATAAGTGAGTCGAACTTAATACCACAGAAACAATCAAAAATACATGTGCATCATACAATCCGGTAAAAATTTGAAATAAACTCTACAGTACGAACAATTGAAATTTTGACACACGATAAGAAATGACATGAATCAAACCACATAAACATTGTACAATGAAATTTCACATTTTCAGTCATTTTCCAAACAAAAATAATCTAACATTTTCAGAGAATTTCACAAATTAACCAGTCTATTCCTTGCTGCAAGCAGTTCAACTAATCGAAAGCAACAAATCTAAAAAAAAATCAGACCTAGCAGACTTTGTACTTCCTCGTTTGATAAAAATAAGACCTTAACTTTTGCACCCCGCTACCACACTACCCGCTAAACTCTATCCACGGCCCTACTACCCTCTACCTATTATCCGCTACCCGCTACCTGCTTCCTGCCACTCGGTACCCCGTTACGCGCTACTTCTACACGCTACCCGTCACCCCACTACCTGCTACCCACTACCTCGCTACTCCACTACCAGCTTTCCTTTATATATCTCATAAACGGCTTGGTCGATTTTATACAAAATACTTAAAAGTCATTTATGCCACTACTCAAACGTTCCCTCAAAATACGATGACAAACGCTCCACTGGTACAAAAGTAGTGAGTCGAACTCAGCAACAAATCTAAAACAAGTAAAATATCGACAACTAAAAATGTCAAGTGTATAGTTTTTTTTAGTCCGGTATTACACGGCGCATGACTTTAATGCGCAAGTCTTTTTTATTTCCTTTTGAACAGACATTCCGTAACGCTCAAGTTATTACACGAAAACTTTTTCTCATTTTAGAACTGCGCATGTATTTGACATTTATTTTCATTTCTTTTCATTTCATCTTCTTTGCTGATGTGAAAAATAATTATATTTTTTCAAATCAGCAACGTATTTTTCAAATCAATGTGCGATTTCAAAAAAAAATTATTTCATCCGTACTCATAACCGACATAAACTTTCAAATTACGAACATGAAATAAAGCAAATAAAAAAAAAAGAAAGAGTAGAAAGCGGGAACGTCAGAAACATGCTAGGAAATTTCAACCCGTGCATGTTCAGAGAGATTTATTGCTGTTTCATCTTTTTGTTCTTCCTTTCTCTTTCGCACTTCATTGATGCGAGAACAAACATGCGCCGTGTAATACCGGACTTATTGTCGATGAAAAACAATAATTGACAAATAAAATTTTTCTTCCCTGACATTTTTTTTTATCTTTTTTTTTTACTGAAATCTGAAAATAAAAATATTTGACGAAATCGAATATTCGTAGCTATATTGATATATTTTGCTGAAGTGAGAAAAACATTATTTTTTAACATCTGCAGCGTTTGTGATTGAAAAGTTTACATTTTGTTTGTTAACAACCTTCTACCCTTATTCCTCTTTAGTTTAAAACAAAAATTAAGAGAATCGGTCAAACGGTTGTTGAGTTTTTCGAGCGTACACAAACCAACATAACATTTTTATATATGTATATATAGATATAGATTTAAGTTGAAGAAAAATTGTAGTACTTTTTGATTCAACAAAGATCGACTCATAGTATAATTTTTAAACGAATAAAACAAACAGATATAGTTTGTAATCGAAGAAATATTTTGAATTTATTTTTATTTAAAATATTGTTTTGAACATAAAAAATCTTATCTGCGGAAGAGCAATAACAATATTGAACATTTTTGTGAGGTTTGGATACTTTTTTGACTTCATTTCAAAAAATGGGGCTGTTATGACTAACGCAACAAACAAAAGTAAGAAAAAAAATTATTCAAAAATCAGAAAAATGTGAAAGGGCTTATATTGTGACATTTGTGTTAAATCTTATACATTCGTCAAAATGCTTAATATTAAAGATTAATTAATTTAATTAATTAAAAAAGTTAATTTATCACTTCTCAATGATGTCATCGAAAAAAAAAACAATATTATTTGACTTTGTATTAATGGCTAGAAAGAGCCAATAGTAAAGCAACGTAAATTTTTTTCTAAGTTTTAATTATTGCTAGTATACTCTACTTACATTATCTTGTGCATTTGCTTATATGGGACTAAATGATAAAGTAATTAGGTCTAATATGATGAGAGAACTTCAAGTTTTGTCCACTATTTTTAATGTTTGCATAAGTCCTTAATTGCTTCTAGAATACGTTTGATGTGTCCCACCTTTACAACTCCCAAATCTTTAAGATCTCGACGACTTAAGCTAAGCAGTTCTTTACCCCTGATGTCATTCTTCACAAAATTGTCTACGTATTCAGACAGCTGCATTGTCTCCAGCCAGGTTACTACTTCATAAACACTCCAATTACAGACAGCATCCCGCGTATTATTTGTAATTTTTATCACCTGTTTTGAACTTCAAGAGAGTAGTATAATCTGGATTAATGAAATAGTAAATCAGGGTATATTCGTTTACGTGTTCTATTACATTCATCTCATATGATCGTTATT
>CAKKXW010000005.1:51909745-51924109 GCA_920937365.1 Sphaerophoria rueppellii
GCTCTGAAAAAATGTTCATTCATACATCTCCATGTGAAATTGCATCATTAAAGTATGCACGAATTTTTCCATCTATACACTTGAGAACTGAACATTTTTTTAACTCTATTTCAATGTTTGCTAAAGCTGCACTCAACTTTGCTTCCAGGTCTTCTCTCAGTATTAAACTTGGTCCACGATCTCGAAGAAAACTGCAAGTATCATTATAAAGATGCCTTGAAGAATCAATAACTTCTACTAATTGTATTCTAAGTATTGGTCCTTCTAGCAGTGTTCCGTTTGGGTGAATTGATTCTAAAGCGTCTGATGCTCTGTTGGCAACTATATATAGATCACGCCGTAAAGATGGATGTGAAATTATAAGAAACTTGACCCATTTCACAAGCGTATAAATAGCTTCAATTAGGTTCAACAGGACATTACATTCTCCTTCCGATAGATTATCTTCCAAAACGTTAGATCCCTGATCCAAAGATGTCAATGATTGATTCATTTGTATTGAAATACTATGCTGTCGTTTTTTCTCCTCCCATTGTTTCAAAGACGTTTCAAGTTGCTTATTTCTGCAAAGCATTTGAACCCTGTTTTTATGGAGAATTCGTATCATTCCTGGTGGTTGAAGCCATGCTTCACCATCTACTTGGATTGGAACTTCTTCGTTACCAAGAATATTTATCTGAACACTTTGACACTGAGCAATTCGGTGATGTTGCAAATTTATAAGTCTGGATGCTGCCATTTGAGCCGATCCAAATACTGCAACAACCTCTAATATCCGGTCGTCGAAACTAGGTGCCAGGAAGATGTCATCCTTCCTTGTACCGCCCCAAAAGTTAGTTCCGCCCATAAAGCTGTAATGAAGTAAAAGTCAAATATAATTTAAAATCTTAATATTGTTAAAATCAGTGCTCATGAAATAAAAATATTTAAATTCAAATAATACTTATAATCATACTAGCTAAGGTCTAACTAATGGTCAATATCATAAAGCCGAAAGACTCTTTGGAAAAGAATATCATAAAAGGTGTGCCAGTCCCAGGAAAACCAAACGGCATGCGTCGACATGGCGGCGACTGTATAAATATGCAGCCAAATAGGACTAGGAGTAAAAATAAAAAGAATGTTTTGTTTTTGTTCTTAACAAAACGACAAGATATTCTTGAATCCGGTTTTCTCCCTCTCCCTAACCTAGCTAATATTTTTTTCTTGTCTCGATCCAACCTACACGCTCTCGCTTTTTGACACAACAATCATGAATCACTTTGTATAATAGGAATTTCATGATGATCATATCGAAATTTGATCCATTTCGTTCAAAGCATAATGCAAAATGGATCAGATTCAAAAGTCTAAATACTTCTCGTTGAACGTTGATTCGACTCCCGACATAAGCAATATAGACAAGTTTTCATTAATATTAAGGTATGATGAAGAGGACGCAGAACACGTTGAACAATTTCTCTGAATTCTATATGGTCTGTGTACCATATATGTAGTAGTTTCAATCTGGGATCATAAGCAGCTAACTCTTGCCGAGAAGCTAACGTTTTGTGGGGATATTACGAAACATTGTTTGTACTGCATCAACACGGTGAGCCAAGCTTCTATATTCATATTTCAATGGTTCCGAAAATGTCACTTTAAGAAATGTGTCAATTACCTGTGGTCATGCCAAGACTATGGCTGTATACGAGCTAAAAACAAGATTAAGACCAAATAATATCAGCTCTCAATGCCATTTCAACTGGGCTTTGCGGATGGATTTCAGCTAGGAACTTAAAACCATGTATGCCAATGTGGAGACAAAATGCTCAAGTATATGGAATATGCAGAAAAGATCCTTAGGCTTGAAAAAAGAAATTCAACGAGTTTAAAGTAATGTGTGAAAATATTTAAGAAGATGCCTTTTTCGAAGAAGAGATTGCATTCCTAGCAAATTCCTTTGACGTAAGTATACAAACTTAAAAAAATGTATTTGTCATCTTTCTTTAGAATAATTAATAATTATTTTCTCAATAAGATATTTTCAACGGATCCCTCAATACGGGTATGAGCGATCCGTTGCAAAGTTAAGGAAAAATTCGCAAAAGTACAACGCAACCACTTTCTCAAACAATCCGTTGGACAGAAGGTATTATATCATCTTTAAAAACTATTAGTACTTTTCATGACTTTTCTTATACATTTTTAATTTTTTGTTTCATATTCATTTCAGATTTTCTTGTGATGAGCAATTTTGATTTCCTAATGGCAGAAGCAGTCCATCCACAATTTAAGGTTGAGTTTTTAAAGAAATACTTCCCAAATAAGGCTCGAGCAGTGGAAGATTTGCTTATTTCGAAAATCAACATTCATCACTCCTCAGAGCCAACTAATCCTAGTTCTGAGAATGAGTCAGTGACTAGATGCTATAACATTATTCTGGAATTCAGACGAAGAAGTCTTGGAAATTTCTTCAAATTTGGGAATTAAAATGCTCAACGACTTCAGCAACGATAAAGACAGAAGCCTAAAAATGTTCAAGCGGAAACAGTTCGGAGCCATAAAAAATATTTTCATGTAGTACAATGCGGCCCTTCTAAGCGGCAGTTGGGACGTTGGGAGATTGCTTAGCATTGTTAAGATTGCCGGACGAACATTTCGAAATGCAGCTTTTGTCAATAATAAAAAATCATTTTTTCTTTTTTGTGTATGATATGTATTGTATGATATGTATTATTTATTTTTTGTATTAATAATAAATGTTTAGTATATAATAAATGTTTAGTACAGATGTATGGTCATTTGCCACGGTCTTATATCGTTACAGAGTACGTTTCTTTTTACTCATTATTCGAAACACTGAAATGCTAGTTTATTTTTTGAATTTATTTCTCTTTGAAGTGCATTTTTGGTAGAAATTTTTTTATTTATCTCTTGTAATGGATTTGTAAATATATGTACTTATATGTAACTTTCAAAATGGCTGATAACGTTACATTTTTTAAAGTAGATTTTGAGGTTGGTGAATTGACCTAATTTTTTAAAGATATGCGAAACTGGTGTGTTAAAATTACAGTTTTGTTTTGGAGAATTGAAATGAAATTTGAAGTTATAATTTGCAACTTTGTAAGGAAAATGAGATCAATATGACTTAAATGCCAGTAAAGTACAAAAAAGAAAAAAGCAAATTAATAAAACAAAATTATTTTACAATGGTTTGGAATTTTGGCCAAGTTGATTTTTATGTTTGATAATGTTCGAAATGGCTATTCAAACAAGATCATCGATGACAGAGAAAAAAACAAATATGACCAACTATAGATATACAGGGTGATTCACGAGCGTTGTTATAAAATGTTTGAGCGTGTAGGTTGAGTTGAGAGAAGAAAAAAATTGTATGGGAAGGGGCGGTATTTTCCTCCCGTTTAGCCGGGAGGGGTAATTTTCTGAAAAATTGACTTATTTTATAAAAAAAATATTAAAATTCTTAAAAGATTCCTATGCATACAAATCTAGGGGTTTTAAATCTGGTTATCTAGGAGGCCATGCTGTTGGGCCTCTTCTCCCGATCACTAAAATGATCATCCAGCCATTTTCTCACCTCTAGGCTATAGTGTGCTGGAGTAAAATAATTTTGTCCAACAAATCGGTTAAAAGGTCTCGTAGAAACTCCAATTATAATTCTCCATTAATAACGGAATTCAGAAACCGGGGTCCGATCTCAGTGTCTCCAACAATGCCAGGCCAGAAGTTACAGCTAAGGCGGTGTTGTGATTCGTTCTTTTTTTGTTGTTGTGTGGATTGGTGTCACTGCAGTGACGCAAATTGTGGAAGTTAGTGACCCCATCCCTGTCAAATTATACCTCATCCGTCCAGAAAATCATTTCAAAATAGTTGCGTTCAGCTTCATCTCCAAGCAGCAATGATCGACAAAATTCTGCTCTCAATAACCTGTCGTTTGCTGTTAGTTCCTGAACTGGTGTGAAGTGGTAAGGGTGTAAATTTTCTGTACGAAGCACTCTCCATACTCTGGATTGGGACACTCCAACCATTGTAGCTAACCTCCTTATATATATAGAATGATTACGAAAGACCGTATCTTAAATTCTCTCTTCTATAGTTTCGGGTTCTGCAATTGACCTTTCACTTCTTCGATGCTCTAGCTCTCCGACGGCAGTGGATTCTTGAAAACATGCTACGACTCGGGCACCTTCTATTGAGATATCTTTTAGCGTAGAGTCTTTCAGCTTCCTGATCACGACCATTAGCTAAACCGTAGCAGAAGTTCATGTCCGCTAACTCTTCTCGAGAGTATGATTTTGACATTGTTGTGTGTTGATCAGTTAATATTTCGATTGGAAATGGTTGTTTACTAATTTTGTTATGCCTTTTATTTACTTGTAGGTGGATAATTCTTTTTTCATTCAAGAAAAATTACGGTTTAACTATTTTATGCCCCTAGCAGGTAGAACCTTTCGCCGGGGCCCCCAGACAAAATTAGAAAAAATTGCAGGTCAGTTTTCAGACGTTATCAATGAATGAAATGATTAATCCAGGGAAAATCCAATACATTTCTACATTAATGAGTCTTGATAAAATTATACAAAACAAATAGTAAAAGAAAGGTTGATATTTCATGAAATAATTAAACTTAAAGTCCAGGTAGTTAAAAATAAAAACAAAGATTGAAAATTTATTTATTTTTTTAAACTTCGTTAAAACAATTTAATTTAAAAACAAGATGAAAGAAGAAGTTCTTGGCTTTACAAAAAGGTATAGCACGGTGTTGTAAACCAAGCCGTTTTTAATATTTTGTTTGCAATATAAGTCAATTTTTCAGAAAATTGTATCTCCCGGCTGAAGGGGGGGGGGGATAAGAACCCCCCTTCATTCGATTGTTTTCCTGTCTAAACTCAACCTACACGCTCTAGCTTTTTGGCACAACGCTCATGAATCACCTATATATATATGAGTTGTGATTTTTTGTGAAGACATAATTACCTTGGAATATTCAGAATAACAATTCCTTGCAAAGAAGGTAAAGGTATTCGTTGTCCATCACACTCTAACTGTACTCGTTGCTCAAGATTTTTGTATGTTTTCTGCAACAATTGCTTTGATCCTAATACCCCATACCACATGTAGTTCCTAGCCCTTGATCGACATTGCTCTGGATGTTCTTCTCTTTTATTATGAAAATCAAGAGATATCTTTGCATCGATTCCTATGCCAAAATAATTATTCATTACGCATTTTTCATGATAACCTTCAAGAAGAGTTTCATCCGGATCCATTAGAGGACTAACAGCTGCACACAAGGTGTCTGCGTTTGCAAGAAGACACTTGGAAATAAAACCACTCCCGTTGTTGATATCTAAAAGGAACGTTTAAAACATAACATGATAATGCACCTATATTTCGACGGTTTATTGAAAAAAAGTCATTTAGTTCCATTTTACAAAATGTTAATGAAGTCCTTCCTTTAAATATTTTAAAAGTTTTAATTTTGCAGTTCTTCGCTATTCGCAATTATTCTCAAAAAAGGTACGAACAGAAATCAACATCTTTATCTTTAAACACCAAAAAAAGGAATTTCGACCAGAATCTCCCAACAACACGTCATATAAAAAATAATATCTAATGAATGCATCACCCTATTAAAGCTCTTAAAGAGCCAAGTGATTTACAATCACAACCAACGCTTGGCTTAGCGGCTAAGTTAAGCACTTTTTTCTCCATAGATTGGCTTAGCGGAAGTTTTGTAAGTTCTTTGCAAAATACCCGTGAAAGAACCCCTGAGTCCTTCAATTTTATGCGGATTTCGAACGTTTTTATTGAGAAGCATTTATCCTTGACGCATGATACACTGTGATAATGATAATGGTGATAACTGAACATTCTTTATTTATAAACTCGTTTGAGGGAAAATTAGTGAAGTATAATTGTTCTTCTTTTTATTTGAAGGTTCGAAATTATTATTAACTATTAATTCGAAAATCTGTCTTTGCTAAAAGAATCGTCCAGATTTCCCGATAAAAACTACATTCGATTCAAGTAAATGGGTGCATTCACTAACCTTGTTACTACGCAGTCGTAATTCAACTTGCTCTGTGAATACAAAATTGTACTACCAAGCTAGTCGCAAACTGTCAAAAAATGATAATCCAGCAAATTTATAGTTTATCTGCGGAAAAATTCCCCGTGTGCTGAATTTTTTTTAAACACCTATGTGTATTACGGCCAGCGTTGTAAATTATCTCTCGAGGAACAATTTTTGTATATACAGGTCGCGATAGGTGCAGTGCATTAACGCCCATGGTATTAACACCCGCGGGTGTTAGTTCCACAAACAAAAGGAATTAACCCCCGTGGGGATTAATTCCTTTTTAAATGGTACTAACACCCCCACGGGGGTTAGTTCCTTTTTTTGTTGGGCATTAATTCAAATTTTAATTGGAAATAAAACCCACACGTGAACCAGATTAAGAAAATACTCAATACCTTAATAAAATGACGTCAAATAACGCCCGACGAAATAAGGCCGCATAGGGCCTCAAATCCATTTTTTATGGAAATTAGACCCTTACAAGGGTTGCCTTACTAAAATAATAACTGCCTTATTTCGGTTTTTCTATTTGATTAGAAACTTAGCGCAGGGAAATTCGTCACGAAGTCAGAGTCACAAAAATGGTTCTCGAAACTTCTTGACACATTATGGAGGGTCATTAGTGCAATATTCGATTTAGGGATTATGGTAGGTCATTTGTTCTAGTTAAATTTTACTTTTTATGGGACAAAAGTCCCAAAAGAAAATAAAGTTAAACAGCGAATGTTTATGCTAAGAAATTAACAAAAAATTTAAATTCCTGTTTGTATGCAACTACAAGAAAATCTTATGAAAAAATAGGACCACGTTTCCTTATAGTCGACAAAATTGTCAGAGCAATTAATTTTTCAAAGCTGTTGAGGTTTCTTTTTATTTGAAAAAGCAACCACTACACATCCTGTTAGCAAAGAAATATTTTTGTAAGCATTTCAATGAATAATTTCCAGCATCTTTTTGAATTTCGACTGAGAATGAGGCCGATACGTAAAATACGCGCGTTTTTTTTATTTTCACATCCCAAATTGATTCTCTTTTGGGCAACATTTTTTACGCTTGTGTCCATCCATATTTCTGATGCAGCTTTTAATGGAATTGGAACAGCTCTGTTATTTGAGTTGACAGATAGATGCAATATGATGATATTGACTTCAAGTATACTGTGCTTGCAGAATACCATTCCCTCCGAACTTTGACATCCCAGAGTGCAGAAAAACTTTTGCATTAGAAATTGTTTTCTTAACGTCACATAGACTTAGAGCTTAGAGCATGCGGTATGTTTCAGTCATAGTGTACAGAAAACCAACCTCGAAAATATGTTAAAACTGTGCACTTATTTTATTATTTTACAAAATGTTTAAAGTTAATCGTGAAAATTGGAGGCCCTGAATCTGATTTCTGGACTAATAACCATCATCATAGTGGGTTAGTAGTCCCAAAATGAAATTCGCGCAAGTGTTCACACCCGAGGGTGAAATGATCACTTCCAAAAGATAATCAGCCCTATCGTCGTATCCGTTCGGAGAAACTTAGAGGCCAGTTATAGCGATCGTTAAGAACTATCATTAAAAATTTTCATTTGGAGAATTTGGTGTGTTGTACTTTGACTTTATATACCAATCACATACCAATCGAATGCAAATCCATTGAAATAATTTTTTCCGGCCAAAAATAATCCAAAGAAAAAATATTTTTGATGAAAAATGCAATTCTTTATTTTAATGATGAAAATTCGTTTTAATGACAAGCTTATAATTACATTTCAAAAAATGAAACACTTTGTTCCAGTGTTTGTATTCCCTTTATTTAATATTCCATCTTTCATTAAAAAAATTAATGAAGCATTTCCCATCATTAAAAAAATATTTGGTGTCAAAAATAAAAATATATGCTTGAATAACATTAAAGTAATAACATTTTTTTAATGATCGCTATAATCACACGTAAGTAAAAAAATAAAATTTTCATGTGTTCCAACTTTTAATGATTGTTTTTAATGATCGCTATAACTGGCCCCTAACGATCGTAGAAGAGTCCCGATCGTAACATTTATTTTGTTCATGGTATCCGTTTCGTAAAGGAAATATTGACGTGTAATAACGCATGTCGTTTCGCAAATTTTCCGACACAATTTAGCTGTCGGAACAATTTAAGACGCCTAACACAAAATAATTGCATCGCATGCGTTAGTTGAATTTTTGCTTTTTTCCGCATGAAATCGTGATGCGTTACTGTGAGTTTGACATTTCATCGCAAACCCTTAGGTCGATACCAAATTCGTATGTTTCGTACAAATCGGATAGAATTTTGTTACGATCGGATACGACGCACGATAGGGCAGAATAACACTCGCGGGTTTTAGTGCCAATTCCAACTGGCATTATCACTCGCGGGCGTTAATTCTTTTTCATGGTGGGCCTTATTTCCAATTCAAAAAGGAATTAACAGCCGCGGGGGAAAATTCCGTTTGTTTTAGGAATTAAAACCTGCGAGCGTTAGTACCATGGGCGTTATTTCACTGCACCGTCGCGATATAATCGCGAAAAACTTGATTTTCTGACTTTTTTTCACTCATATAACTTTTTTAGTCGGCACGATAAATATCAACGTCGATTTTTCACATTAAAAAATTGTATAAAATAATTCAGCTCACAAGCAGATTGTGGTTGAAAATCCCAAATGACTGGACTATAAACATATGAAGGAAGAATTGATTGAGTGATTTTGTGATTGCGTTTAAAAGAACTTTTAATGAACTTCCTGTGTTATTTTGCTTATTATATTAAACAAAAAACAGTTCCAGATACATAAGATTTGATTGCATAAATTTCATCTTCAGAGTTCAGACCTTCATTCATTATTATTATTTTTTAAGATTCGAGATTGAGGTGTTGTTTCTTATTAAACAGCTGATTGCGAAATATGAACTTTGAAGTCGAAATTTATTTAATGTGTATAACTAAACGACGACGTTTTTTAATATAAAAGAAAAACGTAAATAAAAGAAAATGAATGAGGTATTCACTAACAAAATAAATAAAATGTTCCTTGATGACTTTTTTAAATAAACCGTTGATATTTGGTTCAATAAATACTTGGCCAAGAAGGAAGGCGAACAAAGGGATTTATAATTGGAAGTTTTTGTCTTTCATCGTCCATAAGCTCTTTTTCCTTAGGACTTTTTTCATCTTTCTCTTTTCCATTCCCTTGCCCAAGTCCACTAGAATTAGTTAAAATATTTGTTTTCGACGCTTTGAGTTTTGGTATGGAGAAGCCTTCATTAAGCTGTAAAGAAAATAAGAGATATTAGATAAAAATATTTATTTGGTTCTGTTTATTCTATCAAACAAACAAGAAAAATCAAAAGGCGAATAAGGTTCTCAGTTGCCAAGCAAGAATACTACAATTTTCTAACAATGGTGATGGTTGATTTTAAAACAAAAAAAAAAAATCGTTTGAAATTATTTGTAAAGAAGAACCCGTTTAAAGGAAAAGCCCGCTTGTCTGGAACAGTTTTTTCATCCCTAAGTATTTCTTGACCAATTATCTTTGAGACAATCCGCTTAAGTGAAACCCGCATTAGTGTTAAAATTGCAGGCTTAAAATCTTTAAAAAAAAAAAAACTCGAAAGAATTTAAAAAATATATCAAGCGCCAAATAATCCCTTGTCTCGCCAACGGATATAATTTGAATGAGTGAATCATTTTAATGCCCTCTGGCATTTGTCTCGGCTCTCTCGGTCAACACAATCTTAATTTGGTGCAGCCAAATTAAATTCTCTCCACTATGAATACTTAGTCAACTTACGCTTAGAAGACCTGGGGATTACGGGAATGCCCTGAATGACATCCCTATTATGGTCCAAAATGCGTGCCGCAATATTCGGATCTTTATATTTTGACTCCAGCTTTCATGAAAAACCAGTCAATGGAGAATCGTTTTGTATGAGTACGATATCATCTGTGGGTCCCGGGGGAAAACAGCACAAAATTAAACTAATGATGCCATCTTGTAGCTTTCTATTTATACTTAATGATATTTTCTTTTAAAGAAAAGATAGTATTAGCTCAAACCATGAAACATACATTTATTTATTTTCTGGTTCTAGGAACATGATCGGTTTTAAAACTGAGATTTTTGAATTTTTAATTTCCTTCTGTAATAGCCTGTGTATAAAGGGCAAAACACAGGCTCTTATGGGAGCAAATTCTGCATGCAGAACAGCGCTGCGTGATGTCTCTATTTCTAAATTTTCTGCCTAGTTTCATTGCAGCCATAATTGAAAAACTAATTTTTCCAAATATTTGCTATCTGGCACCACTAAAATTGAAGGATTGTTGACACTGTTGACAATTTATTTTTATTTCAACTTGTCAGTTTCGAAAAATAAAAACGAATCGAACAAAAAGAAAATCATTTCTTAGCGTAAACAAGGTTAGTCCCTTCATTATACAAACCAATCAAATGTAAACATGATTCTTTTTCTTCGCGTTTCCAGAATAAACATTCAACATTGCCAACAACAGCTCAAATGCCTTGCAAATAATATGCATAAACGTACGTCCCGGCCGTGGGGGTGTCGAAGATTTCCAAAAAAATATCAATGCCCTCGAATTTCACACCCTGGAGGACCGCATTAGTCGTCCAATTGTAATGCCCTCAAATATTCAATTCTATGGCAACATTTTCGATCGTTTCATCAGTCTTAAAAAATCAAGTCTCACTGAATCCAATCTATGCTATGAACCAAATTGGTTGCACATAGGTAGTACACACATATATGTTATATGTACATTATGAATGATATTACTTGTTTTTGTTATTTACTAAGTAAGTCATTTGTTGAATAAGAAAACTTCCTTCTCACTAGGAATTTCTGTATTTATTTCTCGCTTATTGGACACAGTGTGTCCAGTTCATCTGGACTAAAACCGGTTTTGTAAGCAAGGGAAGCAAAGTATGAATTGCATTGAAGACGAAGACTAAAACTAACATATTCACAAAAGCTTATCAGTTCTGTGTACTCACGTATGCATTTCTTTCCTCAGACTAAGATCGGTTTGTTTTACAAAAATTTTGCATCTCGTGCAGCCCATTCAATGGGGTTAGTGCTATCTCCATTATGTAACCAGGAAATACATAGGTATGTACATAATGTGCATGCAATCAATACAAGCAAGTAATACTGTAGACAAAACAATACAGCAAATGTGAGTGCGTTCTAGTCCCTCTTTCTTTAGAGAAAAATGCTCAGGACATTTTTTTAAAATAATTTCAAACAAACAATTTGTCCTTGACCAATATTGACGAAAAATTCACGAACTGAATTTCGCGACCTATTGACCACCATAACTTTTTTAGCCGATACGATACCAATGTCGATTTTTAACATCTTGATAACAGTACCGTAACACAAAACTTTAGCCCACTAGGAATAATTTCGCAGATGAAACCTTAAATGACCGGATTATAAATAAATGAAGACATTAAAAACCAACAAAATTTAGCTTCATAAAAAAAATGCTTATCATTATCAATAATACACATTTTAATAAATGTTTTTTGTTTTTCTTGTTAGAAAAATAATATTTGTCTCCAATAGTAATGCGGGTTATATTATATGTCGAATTTCATGCTCATTAAGAAACCTTAGCCAAAAAAATTGCTTTGAAAAAGTGCGGATTTTACGCGATTTTGGTTTGTAATGTAATGTGTAATGGGGTACTGAATTGAAATTTTGTCAACCCATTGACATCCTATCATTTGACAACCGATCGCTTCATAAAACCATTTGAATTCCGCAACACTCTTAACAAAAAGGTACAGCACAGCGTTGTGAACAAATGAGTTTATTTTTGATATTTTATCTTACAAAATAAGTCAAGTTCTTAGAAAACTTGAACTGCCGGCTAAACGATGGGAGAATAGACCCCAACTCCCTCCGAGATTTTTTTCTCGCCTCACCAAACCTTTATAATCTAGTTTTTTGGCAAAGCGTAAGTGAATCGCCATCTATATTTTTTGACCCACACTGCTATTTTAATGATATTGTAATATGTATACACACACGATATCTCTGTATGTCAATTTATTGTAATGTGTACACACTTTGTAACTCCGCCTCTTTATATCTCTATACTTAAATGTATAAACACTATCTATCTCTGTCACTCTAATATTGTCTAATTGCTGAATAGTTATGTAGCAAAAGTTTTATTTGTAGTTGTAAGTAATTGTGTATACACTCTTTAGAGTTTCCCCTAGTGGTTAAGAGGAGAACTTCGTTAAACATCGAGAAGTTTCAGCGCTTAATAGAACCTATTACAACCTACTAGAACCTAGTAGTTTCTCGAACTTATTTGAGTTGTATAAATACCCGTTTGGTGTCGAGAATTAATTAATGGAATGTGAACAGCTATAATGTAAAGACACTGTGTTTGAAAGTAATAATTGAAAGTGTTGAATAAATAAGTTTGTGAGTGATTTGAATAAAGTGAATTTGTGTTTTATTTGAAAATTGAATAAGTTTTAATTGTCGGACCAAGCGAAATATTACAATATGAATAAAGTTGTTCGAATGAATAGTTTTTGAAATATTAATTTTCGAAGTCCAAATAAAAAAAAATATTTCTTTTTAAATTTTTTTATTTTTCAAACACTAAAGAGATTAAATATTAGGAACAAAATAATTTTATTGAAAAAAAGTTGTTTAAAAAAAAAAAAAATGTTTGCAAATATTGACTTTGAAAATCAATTTTTCAAAAACTCTTCATTAAATTCGAGTTCACTTTTATAATCTAAACCTACCTGATTTGATTTCAAATTGTACCTATATTTAACTTTTCGATGTTAAAAACTCGGTGTTGTTATATAAGCCGTGTTTTTTTTTCACTAGTCAGTAGCCAGCACAGTTACCAAGTGCAAATTAAACGATCCAACTAACTTAAACGTGCAAAATGGACCTGAAGATTGCGTCTCGGATTTTAACAAAAATAGCAAATACTTCAACGTAAGAGAGTTCATAATTCAGAAAGTTATATGGCCGACACAACTGCCATTTTTTACTGGCCTTTTTATGGACTGCAATTCAAATTGTTGTTGTTTGCCAATGGAAATTTTGATGTGCTGGCAACTGAGTAGAGTATTGAAAAGAACACAGCTTATGACCCCATTACTATTGGTGGTAGACATTTTGCGCAATGATAAATGTACACATGAAATTTGGCTCTTTTCTTAAATCCAATGTTTCTATTCTGATTTTCTTGGAGGATAAACGACAAAATATATATATTCCGTAACTCATCAATACAAACCTTTATTAAGCTCCCACAACTTATTCTTCTAGTTGCTGCTGGTGAACAATTTAAAAACCTTATATGTTCAGGATCAAAGCTGAGGTTTTTTGTATTGTAACCAGAATGGCGCCTATATTTCTCATTATCGCTTTGATACTCACGTGGTGATAGGCTTGTATAATGACTAGAATGCCTCCGTTGATCACAGGACTCGTGCACTAATAGCTCTGAATTAACTCCTTGCATAACTGAAGGTACTCCGGCTATTAGATTTATCTGCGAATAATCTGAGAAATCGTCATCACGAGATTCTTTTTTACATGAATCATCAAATGTTATTCGTTTAGCGTCTTCAGTTATTGGATTATTTATTTTTTTATTCTGGTGTGGGAATATTTGTTTGATAGTTGCATCTTTCATTGTATCTGAAGTTGACTGCAGTGTTTTCGTTGTATTAAAATCCTGTGAAATTTCTGTTTCGTTCATTCCTAGGTTTAAGGATTCTGAAAAATATCTGTCGCTTGAAGCAATATTCTGAGAAGAAATTAGCGATAAATTGAATTAAACTTTCCGAATCTAAGAGAAGTAAAGCAGTTAGTACAAACCTTAAGTGTGCTGTGATCAAATTCATTTCCTTGCACAAATTTTGCTAAAGTGCAATATTTTGGTGGTTCTTTTATTTTTTGGTCATCACAACGATTGTCAATTTCAAAAACTATATTTTCAAACCCAAATTGCTGGTTCTTCTTCTCTATGCTATGCTTGCATGGCTTCTGAATTAATGGAAACGATTGGCGACTGGTTATATTTTTATTTGGTACAACATCAATAATATCATTATCAGAATAAGGAGCTGTGAAGCTTTCACTTTTTCCGACTGTAGAAGTTCCACCAGGATTTTCTTCAATTTCATCACTTGTGTCAGGGGATACTTTAACTTCTTTTAGGACCACCTTGAAGATGTCAGCCTTTTTCACTTTCGAA
>CAKKXW010000005.1:51935009-51948074 GCA_920937365.1 Sphaerophoria rueppellii
TACTTTTTATTTATGCAATATAACAAAGAAACGTGAAAATTGTATATTAACGTGATAATAAACGGTTATAAACATAGTTTTTAGAATTTTTTAGAATTTTTTTTTCACCACAACATTTTTTGGACAGTGATTTTTTAAAAAAGAGAGCGAGTTGCGACTCTAGGTAAATAGATTCTCTATGAACCTGTGTAAGAGGTGACAAAAGAGTGAGCACTCAGCCGTGACAAAAGTTTTTTCCTGTTGCACAAACCCAAAGTGACAGACTTCCACCACAGCAGATACGAGACTAAACGCACGACTTTTTTTTAAGATTTTTTAAGATTTTTGATACAAATATTGGCAAATAATAGTGCAATTATATGTTAAAAGTGCAAAGAAACAATATAACGTATTTATTTTTCATGCATTTTTTTGTATGTTTAAGTTTTTTTTGAAAATTTTGAGCTCAACGGAATCTTATTTTCGAAATCTGAGCCCATGAAACCCACCTCGACTCAAACCTGAGCATTGTATAACTCAGTGCGAATGTATTGGTGCAGTTTCTCATTTAAAAAGCATTGGAAAACTAACACATTCTCACTGGGTTAGTACAAAACGACAAAATTGCAGCTTGTAGGCAAAAAGAGAGCGATCACCCGAAGTCGCGACTCTAGGTATTATATATTCTCTATGTTCAAGAGAAAGTACAATTATTTCGTTTTTCGATTTAAAAATACGATGAATTTAAAGTATGTCATTAGAATCTCTTGAAATATCAATGCAGTTATTAGTTAGTTTTTACAAAGAACTAAATAAAAATAAATAAATAGAAGAACAGAATAAAACAGAAGCAAATTCTTATCATTCATGAGAAAAAAGACACGTCAAAATTTTAACCCATTTAACCTGCTCCACACCAGGATAAATTTTAACCCATTTTATTCACCATGCTAGTGTCAAGTTTTATCAAAGATTTAATACAAATTTTAACGCCGTTCACACACGGCCTAACTTCTTGAGTGCACAACTTTTCTTGTTTTGATTTATTCTGAATATGACATTTGTTAAATGACAACTAATTTCTCTTCTTGATATGTATTTTTGTTTAATGTTTTTTGAACGAATTGTCACTTTTTAGCAGTGTTCATTTCATATTGCTTTATAAAATGGTTTAAGTGTGTTAGGTACTAGTTATTTTTTTTACTATAAACGTAGTGTGACAGAGGAAAATTTTAATTTGAGCTTAAGGACAGGATTTAAAACTAACCCGACCAAAATAATGTATATTTTTTAGAAACACCTTGTAGATTCGTACAATGATAAAACAGTCAAAAACAAAGTAAAAATATTTGTTTCAAGCTATCTACATATGACTTTTCCACAAAATTAAAAATCGTTTGTCTTAGAGACGAGCTTTTCAAAAATGTGCCAGACGAAAGCTTCAAAAATGGAACAAAAGAGCATGTGCATGAATGCTGAATAAAATTCGAAACGCTTAAATGCTGGGTTTTCATCTTTCGTCGCTTTTGCATACTGCTTTGTTGATCTTATTCTCACAAAAGAATTATATGAGTATATTTATACACACGATATTTTAATACAACCTCTTCAGAATTAATTTTTATTTTTCCAAAACCAGAATAAGAAAAAAAAAAATGTTTAGCTTCACAATTCTATTTAAACTTCAAACAATATCCGGATTATAAAAAAAAATCAATAATCTAAGGATAAATATAAATGAATATTACCTCGAGTTTATAATTTAAGGAATTCAATTATTGAGATGGACAACAAAACACAGGACATATTTTTTAAATTCGTTAATTTGGGAAGAATGTTTTTTGTAATATTAAGTGTTTGTGCTCAATAGAAAAAACACGAAACATTTTTTGTAAGTTAGTAGATTGTCAGATTGCTTCGTTGTTAATGTATGTTGGGTATTGGAAATTTTGTAACTGAGAAAATCTGCAAATTTCGTCCTTAAGATAAAACAGTTCTCTACGCGCTTCATCCATAAAAAAGCTTTCTCAGTGACATGAAGTATAATTGGTACACGATATTTAAGTTTACCTACCTATATCTACTGTGTGAAATGATGAGAAATATTGCAGGTGTATAACATATATATTTTAAAAGTAACCTTCAGAAAAAATATTTTAGTTTTAAAAGTTAGTTGGTAGTCGATTTTGACGCCTCATCCTATGTTTCTTTTTAATGAGCTTTCCGTTAGAAGTGACCAGTATACCAGTAGACTTGGCTGCATTAGTGCATTTTTACTTTACTTTTGTGGGTGTATTTGTCAGTGTAACATTTTATTAATAAGTAGTTAATTTTTTTAAGCTTTTTTTGGGTAGACGTTGCGTTGGTGGACTAATCTCTAATCTGGTTGGGGTTATTATGCATGGAGCTTTTTTTTAATATAGTAAGGGGATGAGTAATTGCATTTGGTGTAAAAGGGTTCAGAATAGAGATGAGTTGTAGCTATAGATACCGTAGTGCTTTGTTGATGAAATGAAGATAGGACAGTTATTGTGGTAGGCTGGTTTTTGATGTTACAGAAAAGTGCAATATTTCAATTAATTGCTGTGGGAAAAATTATACAAATATGTTGTTGGTATTCGGTTGGTTTTGAAGTCGAATTACTTGCGTTGTTGTCACAACATGCTGGGCCCCTCGAACTGACGTTACCTAGAAATCAATGGCTTCTAATGATGTAATACGTAGTTTTTTTGATAGAGTTCTCATTGGTATGGTTGTCGGTGGCACTGTATTTGGTGACACAGGCTGGTATCTCCTTAGAAGTATGAAAAGGATGACTATTATTATAAGAAATCCAGTTACTCCAAGCAATGAATATACGGTGAATTTTTATCTCGTTCAGAAGTTACTCCTGGCTTTTTTGCAGTGGCATTGCTCTCTCCAATGCAGAAAGGTCCGAAGAAATATTTGCCGGGGACACTGATTGACCCTCTCTTTTGAAATTAAACAAGGTTAACTCCTCAGAAGGGTTGAAAGATGGTTAATATGATGATTTGAAGCGGCATAGTTTGCTTCCCAATCACTGTCGTCGTTTGGTCATGAAAAATTCACTTCGCAGGTAGTTTCAGTAGACCACTTCCGCTTAGAGTAACTGGCTCAGCATTGAAATCGCAATTTATGTTAATCGTTATCGGATGGAGAGTACTGTAAATCAATGCGTTCTCTTGATGCATTCTAACTTACTGCAGCATTGATGGTACGTCGCGTCGTCGGTTTTGCATGAGTCCAAAATGTGTTTGTGTTCAATTATATCCATCTTGCAGACGCTTGTTGTGTACAGCGGACGTTGTAGCGGGCACCGGAAAATATCGCAAGGTCTCATGTTGCATTGCAAAAATTCATCTTTGTTGAATTGTTAGTAAAAATGGTTAACCTGTAGGTTTACCAATAAATATTCCGATGATAGAACAATAAAAGTAAAATGTCCATTATGGCTACTTAGAACTGACAAAATCTTGCATACTTTGAACTCTTCATTATGTAATAAAGGAACTGATTTCTATTATATCTAATGTAATTGTCAGCCACTCTTGCTCTTGGACTTAAGATTTTGTGCAATTGTAAAATCGATTCCTGATGTCGTTCTCCAGGAATCATGACTGTTTTGGAAATACTTTCATCGATTTTTGTCAATTCATCTTTAAATTGTTTCACTGAAAGAATAAGTATGTGTAGATAGAAGGATGTCAAGCAATATAGTGTCTGTTGCTTTGTAGTTTATCATTACTTGTATTGGGTTCAGAGAATTTCAAGAATACATTTCCATGTACTCGTATTTATCCGTTTCATTTGCAAGTTTGGTGACTGCGGAAGTTAATGAATTAATTTGTTTGGCATTCTCCAATTGCTCTTTCTTGAATATATTGATCGTGGAGTCAATGATATTTGTTTGATTTTTTTATAAGTTGAAGCAAGTGGTTTTCATTTTGCTGAAAGGTTTCAATCATTTTTTCGTATTTCTCAGCGAATCTTTGATCAAGAACAGCGAAAAGCTCATTCGTGATTGTCCCAACAAAATCAAAGGGTGATCGTCGTTATCTTTGCAGTGAATCATCATTTGCAAAAAAAATTTCACTATTCAGATTTATTTGTTGTATTTGGTGTCGAAATTGGTGTTTAATTCCTTCGCACATGACAGATTCTCATTTGATTAACCAGTTTTTGGTTAGTTTCAAATTCTTGCCAATAGCTCGTCAAATTAAAGAAATCAATAGTTTTACAGGAACTTGAAATCAAGTTCGCTTGCGTCACATATCGAAATATATTCCAGAACGAGTCTGGAATGGGGTGATTTCAACATCGTTACATTGCGGAATTGAATTGGAACTAGCTATGCTAAACAGGATGCAAGCCCAGAAGAGTGATTGCAATCGAGTTTATGAAACGCTGGCTTGCACATCATCTGAGGCTTGTTTCGTTTCTATCGGTAGTTTGGATATTTTAGATTTGGATTTTGTTATCGGCTGTTTTAGTATCTGTTGTTACTAAATACAGTAGCAGTTCGAACTTCTGATATCTTTCCCATCATCTAGGTTGTTGGTGCCAGTCGATCCTCCTTGACAAGAACAATATCTCCAATCTTTATGTTGGGTCCTTTTTGCTTCCATTTAGGCAATTGTTGAGTTGCGTTAATTATTCAGATGACCAGACCTTCCAAAAGTCTTAACTCATTTTCTGTATGCGCTGCCACCGCAATCGAAATGTTTTTCCGTCGTTTATTAGTTGTTCCGTTGCAGCATTGAGGGAACTTCCAATCAAAAAGTGACCTGGAGTAATAATTGTACTATCATTAATATCATTTTCGATTGCTGTAAGTGGTTGGGAGTTAAAACATGCTTCTATTTGGGTTGATAATATGGAAAATTCTTCAAAAGTTAAGGTTGTTTCTCCAAATCGTTTAGATGAAATTTTGTTGATTTAACACTTGATAAATTGTGGCGAAGCTGCTAGGATGAAGTACGACTGCATTTCGTCCTTCAGAAGTATTGCTGATGCTTCTTCTACACTATGTTTGATGGCTGGTCTAAATTTTTGTTGGATTTCCTTGTTGGCTCCAATGAATGTCGTTCCATTAACAGTGTAGAAGTGTGAGCACAATCCTCGTCTTGAAGTAAAACTGTTAAAGCTGCAGATGTGAGGTCACTCACAAGTTCTATATAAGCAGCCTTTGTATAAAGGCAGACAAGTATAGCGATGTATCCTTTCGTTGACCGACTGCCTGTATGGATCCAGCATAATCAACACCTGTATGCGTAAAAGGTCTTGATAGTGTACCTCTAGCCAGTGGCGAGGCGTCATATTGTTCAAGTCGTGCATGAACGACTAGCATTTCCACCTTCCACGCACCGTACTCACATCTCACACATTGTTTTGTTTTGTTTTCTTATTCAAATACGATACATACATACAATACATATCTAATGTGCCTGCGTCCTACATAAAATATATCCACTTCCAGTTCCAACTCGTGCATACCCTTAGTAAACCATATAAAAATAAATAAAGCAAAACGAACTAGCTACCTGCTCCTTTTTTTTTACTCAACTGATGTGTATCTAGTATCTACCAAAGTCGTTTAAACGATCTGGCAACGACTTGAACCCATAGAGAGCATGTCAGAAAAAGAAAAAAAAACAAATCGCTGGTAGAAGGGATCTTGTCGTGCAGTGCAGTTGCGGACGAGTAGAACTTTTTTTTTGAGTGAATACACAGAATTTCGGAAATGAGAAAAGAGGGTAGTTTTTGAATATGATAAATGAAACAGACGGACGATCATGTTCATGATTGTGTTCATATCAGTTTGGAAAGAGGAAAGCTTTTTTTCCTGTTTGAATAATGGAATAAAAGACATGAGACTAGCCCAGCATAGTTTTTTTTTTTTTTAAATGTAATTGAAAACAAAATAAAACAATGCAGTTTTATTTCTGTTTTAAATGGACGAAACAACTGAAAAAACAGTAAGAATAAGAAGTCGCAACTCTCTACAATGGTGCGGTTTGTTTTGAAAAACGGAATAACTGAAAGGCGATTTTTGGGCTTTTCCGATGTAAGTAACAACAAGAGTGCAGAAAGTCTGTCTGAACATATCATAAGTCAAATTAATTATTTGGATTGTGCCCAAAAGTTAATTTGTCAAACCTATGGTAGAGTAGCAGTAATGTCGGGTCATTTTGGGTTTGAACGACTACATTTTACAGGCACGCGTCGCCGCTGCCTCTAGCTGCTGGAAGACGACCCATTTGTTGAGTACTCGGTTGTGCATTGAAACGAAAGCATCTTACACATTTATATATACCTTGTCGCACACACCTTTAAGCTTGTACGATCCAATAATGTCTGGTTTTTGCGAGCGTAAGTCCAATACCGCCATGGGGTGGCGTACGAATGGTCGACAAAAAAAATGTCGACTGGCCAACTGAAAACTTTACAGACTGTTAAAATGTCGACTGAAGTTTGATCGACAAAAAAAAGTTGCCCATTTAAATGTCGACTATAAAAATGTCGACTGAAAAGTTGTCGGTTAAAATGTCGACCGTTGTAAAGAAAACAACAAGAAACTCTCTCTTTAATGTGGATACTCAATTTTATTTTTAATTCAATGATATACAGTTATCTGAGATTTCACATGCATGCGGCGAATGTAAACATTAACAGTTAACCGAGAGTGACTTGTTGATCGACAGTGACAAAGTAAATGATGTTCACATGCATGCGGCGCCGCATGCATGTGAACATCATTCACTTTGTCACTGTCGACCTTTTACTAGTCGATATTTTCAAAATCGACATTATAAGAGTCGGCATTTTGTCCGGTCGGTATTTTTATCAATCGACTTTTTTAAATCGACATTTTAAAAATCGGCAAATCGTACCCAATCCACCGCCATGAAGTGTGCGCTTGTGAGCATCTTCAACCAGCAGTTTTGTAAAATATTCTTGGTGAGGCAAGATTATTGGATTGGTGTAAACATCCACCCAAAACAAGAATATTATCGTGGTTCAGAAAAGGATTCAGTGATAGTTCCTTACTCCTTTTGTTGATATTTTTACCTTCTATGAAGAATTTAATTTCTTCGGAATATACCTTTTGTTGAACACAACGTATGATACCTTTGGCGGCATCGTTAATTTCATGGAGCGTTATTTTGTATTGGTTTCTTCAATTTAAGGTTCGTACAATTAGTTCTGTATGTTCTGCAATAAGCAGCTACTCTTATTAACCTGCGATAAAAGGAGAATCTATTCGTAATATCATCGAATTCTTTTACTTCTTTTGTATACATTCTTCTAGTTTCTGGTATATCGACTGTTGAGTTTAACAGTTTCTCTTGACTAGGCCACTCAGGAGAACTCACGCTGCTCCATCAAGGTTGGCAACGAGCTCACGGAATCTTTCGACGTCAAAAAAGGATTCAGACAAGGCGATGCACTGTCATGCGATTTCTTTAACATTGTTCTTGAGAAGATAGTCCAGAACTCCAACGTCAACACCAGAGGCACTATCTTCCAAAAATCTGTCCAACTTCTCGCGTACGCCGATGATATTGATATAATGGGAAGAACACAGCGTGATGTCAATGGCGCCTTTGTGAGAATTGAGACAAAAGCGGCAAAAATGGGTTTGGCGGTAAATGAGGGAAAAACGAAGTATATGCTGTCTTCAAGGAAAGACACCCAACACCGACGACTCGGGCAGAACGTCACATTAGACACATACAACTTCGAGGTAGTAGAGGAGTTTGTCTACCTAGGCTCCGCTATAAACACGGGCAATGACACCAGCGCCGAGATCAGACGAAGAATAACTCTTGCTTATCGCTGTTTCTTTAGGCTAAGAAAGCAATTGAGTTGAAAAGCCCTCTCTCGAGCAACTAAGGTAAAACTGTACAACACACTCATCATCCCAGTCCTGCTGTATGGTGCAGAAGCATGGACCCTGACAAAATCGGATGAAAGTGCCTTAGGCTGTTTCGAGATGAAAGTTCTTCGGGTCATCTTTGGCCCCGTGTGCATTGAAGGGGAATGGCGAAGAAGATACAACAGCGAACTTTACGGGTTGTACAACGACATGGACCTAGCTAGAAGGGTCAAGGTCCAGAGACTCAGATGGCTCGGTCATTTAGAGCGAATATACACCAATGCTCCGGCCCGGAAAGCCTTCGACACTATTCCCGAGGGACGTAGGAGGAGAGGAAGACCGCGACTCAGGTGCAGGCGCGGATCCAGAAATTTTTTCTGGAGGGGGTCACAGGATAGAAAAAAATTGAAAATAAGAAAAATACCAAGAATAGCCAAATAAACAAAGCAAACCAAATTTCTTCAATTAATAAAATAAAAAAATTAATTACATTAATATATAAATTTATTGTGTATATACAATTATAAACTGCTTAGGGATATAAAAATAGGTACTGTCAAAACTAACAGGCCGATTCTGAGGACCCTCACTGACACCTCACAAGTCACAAGTTGAGGTGAAATGATTTTTGTGACTTTTTTTCGTATTCTGGTGCAGAGTCACAACTTGGGACAGTCACAACAATTTTCAAATTTGTGACCTGCCTCAGACCAGGTAACAAGAAATATATTATTTAGAAATTTCGATTTGAGGTTCCATGTTTGAGAAATTTTTTACAATATGACTGGTCATTTACTGCTAAGAAAGATATCTTTTACCTTGCAATTTTTAATTTCAAAGAGTTTTTTCACTTTTTCAGAAAGCAGAAACTCGATAACAAATAATAAATTATTTTGATTTCAACTAGACAGGTTAAACCAGGGACAAAAGAAGATCGGATACTAACTTACGTTTTACCCTCCGGATACCACAAATTTTATTTAACTATTACCTCGTGTATATAAATAAATGAGAAAAAAAGCAATAAAAATCAGGTGGTATGTCGAAGTTACTGAGATAGGATTGGTAAAAACACGCAAGCTCTTGCAGTAAACTAGTAGACATTGTCATTTTGACAGCTTGATTTTCAATCTCCCTTTTGACTCATCTGTGGTTGAAACAACAATAATTTTACTCACCATGCTGAGTTGAATATTGTTGTCAGTTTTCTTGTGACTGTTATTTCAGAATTCCTATTTGTAATCGAGTCACAACTATCCTCACAAGAAATCAGTCAAAAGCGCTTGTGACTTGTGACTCGTAACAACTGCAGAATCGGGCTGTAATAAGCATCTTAGCCAATAAATGTTTCTATTATGAATTTTCTTCTGAAACGTTTTCTCGTGTGTTTTTAAATGACTTGGCGCCTTTTATTGTAGCGTGGCTAACTTCACAGTTTGCAATCAAAACATTGAAAGCTTAGATTTTGTTTTGTTTTGCTAAAGATGAATTTTGATAGCAATTTGTTTGTATTCCTGTATTTATTCGGCGCAGTCATCGTAAGACATCATCAATTTTTTGATTTGCAGATCTGCAACATGTAAGATACAATTAACTCCAAAAAACGAGTGAATTGGGTGGCATTTGTTTGCATTTCCAGCCCAACCATTTTAAATACAGCGTATTCTATGAAGGTCCAAAGAATTGTGCTTTAACTTTTCCCTTTCCTAAAAAAATCTTTGTATCTTCTCATAAAAAGTATATTAAGGGGGACTGAACTATTTACACAGTTGTTTATAAGGGAAAATTAAGATGAATATGTGGCTAAATAAGTTTTATTTTTGAATGTCTCAAAAAGATTATCACTTTTACTTGTTTTTTAAACATTTTCCATTGGTCGTGCGGATTGGTTCTACAGGTAAAAATTCTGGTTCTAGTATCTTTTACAGAGGGCTGAAAAGTATGTTAATTGTGGTCAGTTGGTTATTTCCCGGTTCTTAAGTGAGCAAAAACTTGGTTTTGTTCGTTTTGATTTTTTTCTATTCGGCTTGCAAAATATCGATTTAGCTCTATTTTTCCAAATGCGTCCTGTTTGGGGGGGGGGGGGTCATGACCCCTGTGACCCCCCCCCCTTGGATCCGCGCTTGCTCAGGTGGCGCACTCAAGTGGAAAAGGACCTCAATCAACTTGAAGTGCAAAACTGGAGACGACTAGCTAAGGACCGAGCTAGCTGGCGGAGACCATTGATTGAGGCCCAAGTCCACAACGGACTCTAGAGCCACCTTAAGTAATTAAGTAACTAAGACGAAGAGCCAGCCAAACCGCTCCTTATAGGCCTGGGCTGCGAATATGTGGTAGTAGCCCTATAAGTAGTTCATTCTGACTGGAACAGTATACGCCACCATTGATTCCATCTTGCGAGTTCTTCCGTTGCCACCTGTTGAAAAATAGGCATGCCTTAGTGGGTGCATACCTCCTCCCCCTCTCTCTCTCTTTGCTGCCGCCAACAACTTCCCACTGGGGTTAGAACCCAATCTTCGGTTGAGGTACTGGGTACCAGGTGTTCACCGCGGGGTGGTGGAGAGTAGAAGTTCATAGACAGAGGTTGCTGTGGACGCTTGTATCCTCTTGAATGCACATATCTACCATTCGAAGGAGGATGCCTCTGTGAATTTGGACCAATGCATAGAGGGTGAGTAAGAGATATTGCACGAAGGGATCTTTGAGCGTCTCAAAGAAGTCAAACAGTCGTTCGGGAAGAATTTTGAGGATCTATCGGCTTCATTTTCAAGCCAACGCACTGAGTTTAAAGGAAAACGTTATGAAACTGCTGAAAAGATGTCTAATGAATGCCAAGTGGTCAGAGAGCTCACGAAGGAAGCAAACAGTTGGCTCAAGATGCAGGATGTGCAGATTATTGCCCTGATTGGTTCCTTAAAAATGTGCGAGATTATGTGAATGTTTACAACTCACAAGTGACAAAGTACATCGAAGACATAAACACATTCCGCGAGAGCAAGAAATAGACAGACACACCAAGTAGCAATCATTTTTTTGATCCATAAACAATTTTTTTTCAGGACAAAAATACCATAGAAGAGGTTATTTTCCTCCCCAAGAGTATTGGCTTACACATCGCCTCATATCAATACTGTGAAGCACTACCGACAAGAAACCGAATGTTTCGACTTGTGGATGACCATAAATGAGGTAAGTGAAGCATCTACTTTGACCGCAGCATTGTTTAACATTATGTACCTATATTTTGCAGGATACAGTAATGGCTGCGATTTTATCTGGAATTAATAATTCCACCGAAGAAAAGAATACTTGAAGCTCAAACCAGACGATCCGCGACAATTCGTACTTCACAAACTTGAAGCCAACATCGAATAACCGAAGCAAGCCCAATTCGAGCAGGAATTTCAGCTTTTCTTTTTTTAATTTCTGAGATGTACATACATATTTTATGCTTTTAAATTTTCAAAACTTGTTGTTAAAAATACATATGAAAAAATTAAAAGAAATTTATTTGATTAGGATATCCAATGGACTGTGGTATTAGAGATAAACGCTTAAACTGCTGGCTTCATTCCTTGATTACACATAATCATCCGATGACTCGGCTCCAGAATAACGATCCCCAAAGTTTCCAATACTCGGAATCACATAGAATTTGTCATTGATTTCAGGATCTAGAGCTGATGTGACAATTTTTACTTTAACGCCCGATTTCTTGACAAAGTTCTAGCCCTAAAACCTCGGTTTAGTGAAATTTTAGAACTCATTTGAGTTCTAAGTCATTTCTTCACCAAGTTCTAACGCGTTAGAACTTCGATTTAGAACTTTGTTCTAGTTAGAACTTCGATAAAATTAGACCTTAAAATTCGGGGGTCTAGTGCCTTAAAACTCGGTTTATTTATAATTTCGTTTTTTCAACGAGCGAAATGAAAATAAATTGAATTTCTAATCATTTTCGGAAAATAAAATAAAAGACAATAATAGTGAATATCTTTCGGAAATGGATCTTTTTTTTTATTGATTTCCTTTTTATGGACGATGACTTTGAGTACGATGCGAACGTTATCCTGGAACGGCGTATTTATCGAATGCCAATACGTGCAACAATTAACGCATGGGACGACACCGATTTTTTTCGACGCTTCCGTTTAACAAAACAAACGTTTTTAGCAGTCCTTCAACTGGTGGCAGAAGACCTTCAACATCCGCAACCGCGGTAAAAATTGTAATGAATATATTATGCATATATAAATTTCATAGTATATTATGTACATACTTGATTGGCTATAGGACTCGTTCTATATTGGAAGAACAACAATTGCTGATTTTTCTGCGTTTCTTGTAGGGTTGCTTAAACATCGATAGTCTATCGATAGTATCGATAGTAAAAAACTATCGCGTACATTCGATTGTCTTCAAAAACTATCGATTGTTTTTGCAAAAAAAGTTTTTCATTACTACGACATCTTAAATACAACGTTTCTCTATACATCTTATTTCATACAAATTACATGGGGAAAATTCTATACTGTAGGCGTCGCCTTTTTTTGATTTCGTATCGGACGACGACGTTGACCGTTGGTTAGGAAAAATTGATATTTTTCTTGCCCTTTGTCCTTGTCGTGTCCTACATTGGTGTTGTCACACGACTGCGGTACAGTTGTCGTAGCCACAGCTTCGGTGGACAAAGCTGCACAGATATCATTAGTCGGTGAAGATTTGACGGCTTGAGGTGGCGGCGTTTTTTCAAGCAAGTTTTGGAAATCGTCTATACTTGTCTCTTCACCACCTTTTTCAGGTTGCGAAAGCAAAATTATACTGCTGTCAGTAACAATTGGAGACATTTCATCGAAATCTGGTGGCATTGCATCAGAATCAAAAAATCCAATCCTGTCAGCAAATGGCCGTAATAATTTTTTAATTGAAGCACTTCGCCCGTAATTTCTATTTTAAGCACTGGTGGTGTATTGGCCGGTCCGCCACCAGTTTTCAGCGCACTTTGTTTGGCAGAAGACGTAAACTGACGCAATGCCGTAACAATTTTTTTATGCCTTCCAATTAGTGCAGGAATTTCTCTTTGGGTCTTTATCTGAACGAAAATACTACGTTAAAAACTTATCAAGAAATGAAATTATAACGCACCTTTGGGTCTGTATTGAAATGTGAGTGAATTATGCTCCACTCTCTTT
>CAKKXW010000005.1:52012982-52028473 GCA_920937365.1 Sphaerophoria rueppellii
GTTGGAAGAAAAATAAATAAATGAAAGCAAGGCTGTGAAAGTGGCAGTTCTTCAATCCGTCGATTCACCAAAGAGGAATAATTTTGGCAGTTAAATTTGAATTTAGAACTTAAAACTAAGAATAGAACATTTAGTATAAAACTACGTTTTTTCCACCCTAAATTTAAGAAATGTCGAGATATGTTCTTAATCTACTTCACTCAATCTGGTGATGAGCGTCAGTTGAATCAGCATATTCTAACACTAAATACTCTTAACATTAACACGCACAAAAATATGTATTCGGTCTAAAGTTTCAGAACGCATCCGAAATCATAAGTTCTAGTATATTCGTGGTGAGTTTAAGAAAAACGTGTTTGACAATTTCAAAATTCAATCTAGCAATCCATGATAAATTTGAAAATGCGAAAATAAACAAAAGAGAAATGTAAAAATAGAAAAATCTCACCTCATCTCTTTGTTTTTGTAACTCACATGTATTCATGTAGACGAAAAGAAAAAGAAAATGAAGGAATAGGAGAATTGCGGGATCTAGGGAGTGAAACGTATGTAAGTTTCCGATCTCCTTTTGTCTCTGGTCTTTTCGTGTTCATAAACAAACAAAAGAAAAAAAAAGATTTTCATGCAAGCTTTGGAAAAAAGCTTTTTTTTAGCGAATTTTGATTTCATAGGACACTTTTTTCCATATGGATGAGACATCTGTATAATTACTTGTCTGTGATATAGCGTTGGACTTCTGCTTTTGGGTTTGGCCATTGTGCAGAGAAATATAAAACAAAATACACACAAACAGTAAGAGGAAAAAGCTTTTCTAAGTTATTATATCGGTGCTTTTTCAGCGCAAGCTTTGTATCCTCAAGAGTGGGCGTTTGAATATAAAAAGCCTTCTATGACCCCCTGTGCTTCTTTTTCTGTTTAAGAATTATTAAAGAACACGATATATATACATATCCAGGGACACGCAAGAAATTGTCTGGGAATTATCGTGCCCTTTAAAAATTCTGAAGAAATTAAGAAAAAATTGGCAAGATATAATTCATTATAATTCAATTGTATTTAAATTTATATTTACCATTTTTGGTCTAAAAGGTGGTTTGATATTTCGATTTCCAAGTTCAATCCATTCTAACTTCCCAAAAAAAGGATGCTTTTGTATTTCTTTTTCGTCACCAGTACATCCCAGGCGTTGTGTTGGATTTTTTGTAAGGAAACCTTAAAAAAAATAATTAAATTTGCATGTAAAGTATGTTTTGATTATAAAGTACCTATCCATAGATACCTATCTCTATTTTTACAAGTCTTTTAGTACCTATATATGTAATTGCTGCTATTTTTATTTACATCGCAAATATATGAATTATTAGTTTTAGTTTTTTTTATTTAATTCAAGACAAGCTTACACTGTAAGATATTTTATTATTGGAGTTCGAATAATATGAAAAAATAAACCATCATAAATGTTATGTGTGCTGATACAACAGGCACAGTCAGACAGGCGTTGGAAAGCGGGGCACCCAAAATACGCAGGGCCCGTTGCATTCGCTACTCTTGTTATGTGGCTAGTCTGGCACTGATAACAATCAGTGAAAATATCTGTCAAGGAGAAGATGCCTGACAGAAATCTGTCGTTGGAATTAACAGATAAGTGTATGATTCCATCTGTATTTTGACAGGCGCAAGGTCATAAGTAGACAGGCCAAAATTCCATAATGGACTTTTGACCTACTCTGGTGAGTTAAAAGTCCATAAACCTGTTATGGACTTTTAACCCACTTGAGTGGGTTACAAATCCACACAGAAGTGGGTCATATGCAATCAATAATTGACAACAACGATCACCTCATTTGGGTACCGGGCCACAACGGAACACTTTTGCCTACTATTAGACAAAGACATAACATAATAACTCCACTTTCTTCATGCAAATATCTTCTCGAACAATATGGTCTAGAAACAACAAACGCAAGATGGTCATAGGGTACCACGTGCCTAGCAACCAAACGATTACTTAGCTTAATATCACACTCGGGACTCTGTGTAAGGAACTCATATCCAACTCGATATATGCCTAACTCTACCCCAAGTTTGCTAGATCTCTTAGTAGTGTCTGACAATTCTAATGTATTACTTAACGATCAACTATCGGTATTTCAGATCATGACCTTCTGACTTATAATATAGAATTCTCTCGTGTTTCAAACTCATTAACTTTTCAGTACAGAGATTTTAACACAATAAAAGTTCCTGCGCAGGCTCTTGAGGCTTCCACTACAAATTGGGATTATTGTCGGTATCTGTCCACTGCCGATGACAAACTTAATTTTGTGCAATCCCTATTGCTTGAACTTTATCACAGGCTGGTTCCTCTAAAAACCATGCGAGTACGTGATGAAAAAAGCCCTTGGTTTACAACAGAAGTGTTTGCTGCAATTAAATCCCGAAGGAAAAAGTATTTAGCATGGAAGCGACTCCCTTGCAATAGAAACTGGGAAGTGTATTGTCAGTCTCGAAATATTGCTACATGGGTTACGAGGAGAGCCAAGAAAGACTATATTTCTTCAAAACTAAACCCAAAATTTGGTTTAAAACGCTTATGGAACAACTTGCGTAATATTGGAATAGGGAAATCTGAAAATTTTAGTTGCTCTATAGATCACAATGTTCTAAATGACTTTTTTATCACAGATTCTTTAGAAAATAACTCAATTGTTTTACCTAGCCAGGAACCAGGAAATGATTCTGGATTTGAGTTTGAAACAATTAATGAAAATGACATTCTTAAAACTATTTATGCTTTAAGGTCAAACACTATTGGTGAGGATGGCTTGCCTATTCGTTTTATAAAACTTGTTATCCCCTATTTTATTGGATCCCTAACACATATTATCAACTTTTGTATAACTTCTTCATCTTTTCTCAATAACTGGAAAATCGCAAGAATATCACCTGTAGCTAAGAAGCCAAGAGCCTGTTTACCTGGTGACTTCCGCCCTATTAGCATCCTACCAAGTCTGTCAAAGGTGTTTGAAAAAGTCATGGTGAAACAGATTGTCAATCATCTTGATCGCAACAGTCTTCTTCATCCTTTTCAATCAGAATTTAGAGCAAACCACAGCTGTTCTACTGCTATGATAAAAATCCTGGATGACATAAGACTAAATTTTGATCAAGGTGATCTGAACATACTCTGTCTAGACAGAAAAATTGCGGTTTAATCATTTTAAGCTCCTAGCAGGTAGAACCCTTCACCGACAGGTGGCCGCGGCCCCCAGTAATAATAAGAAAAATTTCAGGTCAGTTTTTAGTGGTTACCAATGAACAAAATGATTAATCCAGGGAAAATCCAATACTTTTCTACTTTATTGAGGCCTCATAAAATTCCAATTACAGAACAAATATTCAAAGAAAGGTAAATGTGTCATAAGAAATTAATAAAACTAAAAGTCGAGATAAGTAATAATAAAAACAAAGATTTTCTTAGAAAAAAGTGGTCCTGGTCGTTTTTTTATTTCTCAAAAACGAAAAGACATAAAAACTTGGTTCAAAAATGATTTTTTTTTTTTTTGAAAATTTTGAATTTGAGAACTAATATTTTTTAAACTATTCGTTAAAACAATTCAATTTAAAAGAAAGAAGATATTTTTGGCTTTTCAAAAAGATACAACACGGTGTTGTAATTTTTCAGAAAATTGCCACTCCCGGCTAAACGGGGGGAAATGGACCCCGCCCCCCTCCCATACGATTTTTTTCTTGTCTCAACTCAACCTACACGCTCTAGCTTTTTGGCACAACGCTCGTGAATCACCCTGTATAAATGACTTGCCAAGAGTATGTTCAAATGTTTGTTTTCATCTCTATGCGGATGATGTTCAGTTTTATCTCTCGAGACCCCCTGGCCTAATTGAAGACTTAGTCTGTAGAATTAATGAAGACCAAGCAAACAGACTTTCATTAAATGCGGCTAAGACTCAGTTATTACCAATTTCTAAAAGCTGTCTTGAGTTTGAAGCAATACCGCCAATGTTCTTGTCTGATAACAGACTGACATTTGTAGACACAGTCACGACTCTTGGGTTTTAGTTGAATAGCAACTTATTTTGCAATCATCACATTAATTATATTGTTGGCAGAATTTATGCAGGGCTTCGTAAACTATGGCTTTCAGCAAGTATTACGCCAAAATAATCCAGATTGATGCTAATAAAGAAACTTATTTTGCCATTAATATGTTACTCTGAAACTGTTTATTGTAAGCTGGACTCAGTCTCACAAAACAAACTCCAGGTTGCTTTCAACAACTCTATTCGCTGTATTTATAATGTTCGTCGGTATGATCATATAACACATTCCAATTTACTTGTTTTAGGCTGCTCAATGACTCAGTTTTTAAATGCAAGAAAACTCATTTTCTTACATAAAATACCTAATTACTACGAAAAAACCTTCGTATTTATTTGACAAGTTGCAAATTGCACAGTCGCAAAGAACGTTTAACCTAATCTCCCCTACATGTCGCTACATCAACTCAGCACGATTGTTTTTTGTCAGTACCATTAAACTCTGGAATGCCCTTCCTACCAACATTAAAAGTATAATTGAGTCCAAAGAATTTAAAGATAAAATACTACAACATGTATCGGAACAGAGTTAGATCTATACGTTATTATAATCATACACAAATGTAAGCTTTGTATTAGTATTTAAGATCTTATTTTTTTTTATCTTAAATTAAGTAATAACTTGTTAGTACTTTAAAAGACTAAGTCTTACCTGGGGTCCTACTATGTAATTCGATTCTACTTTTGAAACTCATTTACGATTCTATTTTCAAATCGTACTATGTATGAAAGTAGAATAGAATGCCAATGGTAGACATGCTTTGAGGCTAGGGGTCTACGCAAACGACTTCTGTAGAAGCTTCAAGGACGAGAAGGAAGAGGAAACCTTCTGTGTACTTGTCCGGCACTTCCCAATAGTAGGAATAACTATCTCGATAATCCCTTTTTCGATAATACCAGTGATCTGGCAACGATCGACACAAAATGTCTCTCTAACTTTATTAAAAGTACAAAATGGTTTGTTCAATTCATTACCCTCCCATTACCCTCCTTGAGGTCTAAGTGAGTCATTAACATCTAGACAGCCACTCCAACCTGACCTGATCTATTTTGGGATGTAATGTTATATTTTCGTCCTATGCTCTGCCTGCAGTTTTCTAGTAAGTTTGGTACTAATGAAAATAAGATAAGTCCCAAGAAAATAATAGAATAACAGACTATTCATATTAGATCGATTCGACCAATTGCTTGGGTTACAATCTAGGCATTCATGACAAGACAGGAAATGAGTGCCTTGTACTTACGATGTTTTAGTAAAAAAACTGGTTGATCATTTTTTTTTTTTGGTTCATTAAAACAAATATTTCACTTATTTAGCAGCAATTACACTACTCAAAAACAAAATACTTAAAAACGTAGTATTTTTCGAAAACGGAAAAAGTTAAAATAAATATTTGTTTCATTTCATATGATACCTTTTAATATAGACACTGCTTCACGTGACAACCAAACTGGATACAAGACATCATCATGAAGTATTGAATCAAAAAGTTCGTCCTCGTTATCTGCTTCAAATGGTGGCTGTCCAGCCATCATTTCGTACATAAGCACGCCAAGTGCCCACCAATCTACGGATGCCCCATAGTCTTGTTCTTTTAAAATTTCCGGAGCAATATAATCAGGAGTTCCACAAAAAGTTGAAGTTAATGCTCCATTCAAAATTCCTTCCTAAATAATTTAAGGAATACGAAATACCACTGTAATACATGAATTTATAGAAACAAAAAACCATGCACCTTGCACATTCCAAAGTCTGCAAGCTTGCAGTGACCATCTTGATCGAGCAAAATGTTGTCTAATTTGAGGTCACGATAAATAACTCCATGAGAGTGAAGAAATTGTAAGGCTAAGGTAACCTCAGCCGCATAAAATGAAGCACGGGCAGCCTCAAAACGCCGAGCTTTTTGAATTTGAAACATCAAATCACCACCATTTACATATTCCATTACAAAAAACAGCCGTTCCTTTAAACATAACCATTTTAAATAACTGAATTCATAAGAAAAATCAATGCAAGTTACCGGTGTTTGAAAACATGAGTGTAAAGCTGTTAGAAATGGATGTTTTGCAGCCAACGCCAATATGCGTTTTTCAGTCATAGTGCAATCAACATCATCATCTTGTATAATTGTATCTTTTTTTAAAACTTTAATAGCATATATTTCTTCAGTTCCCTTTTTTTCGGCCAGCATAACTTTGCCAAACGAGCCCTTTCCTAGTACTTTAATGAAGCTAAAATCTTGAAGTTCTGTTTTTCCAAATCGATTTTCAAAATACTGATTTAAATGCTTTTGCTTAGCCAATAGAGATTTACCAGGTACTGAAGAATCGACTGTAACATTGTCTTTCTGGCTACTTGCTAATTGCTCCTCTCCAGCGGTTGTATTTAAATACTTTAAATAAATCAGCGATATAAAACGAATTAAATAATAGATGTTTTTGTCATTACCCGTGAGCGACGAGGTTGTGCCTGTTTGTCTGGTGAAATACCTAAAGAATTTAATATTTCTGCCATATATTTAGTATTGACGCCACATGTGTTTGCTACATTTTTTTGACAACGTTTATGAACATTCATATAACAAGCTTCGCACTGTAGGCCTTGCTTAATCAATCCATATAATAAGGAACCGCAATGATCACAAAACGTAAACCTCTTGTAACTGTGAACAACAAAACGATGTGGAACATTAACGTTAAACCTTTGTCCAGCTGGTATCGATTCGGTCTGGTTTTGCTGAAAAGAAGTTTCAATTTATAATAAATCATAACTAAATAAATCTTAATATAAGTGTACATACTTCTTCCCGCATTCCAGGACACTTTGTTACAACGGAACCATGGCATCTTTTATGCACAACGCATGTACACACTAAAATTTAAAAAGATATATCATTTAATTAAGAACTATATGCACACAATTAATTTTAAATTATTCTAAAAGCTCTTATATTATTTGCAATATCTATTTCGTGCATAAAAAAAGCACATGCACAATAATTTCCCTGAAAATCTGAGATGTGAGAGAAATAAGTCGGTATTTCTTAAAAGCATAAGAAGTGGATTTTTACTTTTAATCATGGTTCAATCCATGGACGAAGTGAAGATAGCGATATCTAAATTTAAGTCGAACAAAGCCGCTGGAGCAGACGGACTAGCCGTCGAATTGTACAAAGCAGCTGGAGATGATTTGGTGAGGAGCATGCACCACCTCATCTGCAAAATTTGGTCGGAGAAAAGCATGCCCGATGAATGGAACTTCAGCATCGTATGCCCGATCCTCAAAAAAGGAGATCCCCTGAACTGCACCAACTACAGAGGTATAAGTCTCCTTAACATCGCCTATAAGATCTTGTCTGCCGTGCTGTGTGAACGTTTGGAGCCCTTCGTCAACAACCTGGTAGGTCCTTATCAGTGTGGCTTCAGACCCGGAAAGTCCACCATCGATCAAATATTCACCCTACGACAGATCTTGGAGAAGACCCAGGAACTTCAAATCGATACCTACCACCTTTTCATCGATTTCAAGGCCGCGTATGATAGCTCCTATAGAGACCAACTAAATAGAGCAATGTCTAGTTTTGGCATCCCAGAAAAACTCATCCGTCTGTGTAAGATGACAATGGAAAATTCACGCGTTTCATTATGGTCGGAAAAAAAACCTAACGGACGCTTTTGATGTCAAAAGAGGTTTTAGACAAGGCGATGCGTTGTCATGCGATTTCTTCAACATCTTTCTTGAAAAGATTGTGCAACGCTCCAATGTCAACACCAGAGGCACAATCTTTCAAAAGTCCGTTAAGCTCCAAGGATACGCAGACGACATTGACATAATTGGAAGAACACAGCGTGATGTCAGTGGAGCGTTTGTGAGCCTTGAGACGGAGGCCAGGAAGATGGGTCTAGCGGTTAACGAGGGCAAGACCAAGTTAATGCTGTCGACAAGAAAGGACTACCAACATCGACGTCTTGGAGCAAACGTCAAAATAGACAGATTTAACTTCGAGGTAGTTAAGGACTTTGTCTACTTGGGATCCGCTATCAACTCAGACAACAACACCAGCGCTGAAATCAAACGAAGAATCACTCCTGCCAATCGCTGCTTTTATGGACTTAGAGGCAATTGAGTAGTCAAGTCCTATCCCGAGCAACTAAAGTGACACTCTACAGAACCCTCATCATCCCGGTCCTCATGTATGGTGCAGAGACATGGATTATGACAACATCTGATGAAAACACTTTGGGCTGCTTTGAGAGAAAAATTCTTCGAGTGATTTTTGGTCCTGTCTGCATTCATGGAGAATGGAGACGAAGATTCAACCAAGAACTGTACGAGCTGTACAGCAACACTGACCTAGCCAGAAAAGTAAAGGTCCAACGAATTAGATTGTTGGGTCATGTTAAGCGAATGGAAAATAATGCTTCGGCTCGTAAAGTCTTCGAATACAACCCGGATATACGTCGCAGAAGAGGAAGACCGCGACTCCAGTGGAGCACACAGGTGGTAGATGACATGAACCAACTTGGCGTGCGAAACTTGAGACAGCTAGCCAGGGACCGAGCTGGCTGGTGAAGTTTGTTGGGTGAGGCCCTGGTCCGACCTGGATTTGTCATTGAATGTTCCTAACTATTTTGTTTATTAATATTAGAGGCTATATTTTAGATCGCATTTTTTCTTTAAAAAAATTTTGTTTTATTAATTTCTCTAGTTTTGCTTAACAAAATAAAACTATTACAAAAAAAAAAAAAAAAAACATGCACCTTAGAACAGCATCTGATTGGCTATTTTAACTTGTGTTATTTAAAAAAACAGCAACGAACAAAAAACAATATCTTGAAGTAGCTAAGATGGCATATCTTTTAATTTTTTTTTTTTTAAGTCTTATTTTTTTTTACTTAAAAACATATACATAAACATCCAATAATGATTTTAGTATAAATAAGGAACAATAGGCTTCGTGGCGTTTTTATTATCTATTTATCGGGGTTAGGGTTTTATTTCATAACCCAAAATTCAGTTATAATTATGGCGGACAAATCTTCTAGCCGAGCGTCGAACTCTTGTCGAGTTGTAGAAGCTCGGTAATGTCAAAAATTCTCGGGAACCCTCCCCAGAAGAGTCCAGAAACCAAAGGGCGCTCCCCCTTCTTCCTGCCAGCTCTTGGCTTTGTTAACACTGGTCAATTACCCATCCAAGTCGGTAAGATTTTATTGCTGTCCTTATAAGCTTTCTAAACCCTTCCATTCCCCGCCAACTCTCTCTTTCCTACTATATCACAATTGGGCTGGATCTTAGGTGTTCTACGACCCGTGTCGATGATCAGCCTGGCTGAGGGCCCAATTATTAGAATTATAGCTTAACGGAGTATCCAGAATACCTGAAGACCTCCTAATTAACCATATGCGAATCTCTGAGCAGACGGACCACACTTTCTTCGACACTCGTGGGACTTTATGACTAAAAAACATAAATAACCAAAACCTGAGACCGATTCTCTACCAGCTAAAACGGGCGTCAGTTCGCCTTCGTGAGGCCAGTGCCCAAAACCCGAGAAGCTGGCTGTAAGCCAGAAGATTTCTTACTCCGGTAGCAGGGCTGTTGTGAAAACGACTCCCTTGATATAAGTAAAGATGCAGCGTGTGCATCTCCTCCGGGAGGAGCCCGAACCAGTACAAACAACGCTCTGAAAAATGGCCCTAACAGTACTGGACCGAGTTCACTCCCAAAAAGGACATTCAATGCGTATAGAGAAAGGCGTCTTGATTAAAAGATTCTGGAGGAATCTGGTGAAACATTGGAGGCTGGCAAGGAACCTTAGTTGCCGCCAAATTTATATGAGCCAAGAACGTTGTCGCAAGAAAAGAGACCAGCTGCGACTCCACGTAGCAATAAAAAAAAATAGTCTTATTCTCTTGATCTCTCAAGATCAGTGGCAGATGATGAAGCTGGTTCTTAATGCAAGATTCTTTAGTATCATGCAGAGTAACTCAGGTTCAGTATCTGCTATAGTTGTTTGGGGTTGGCATCAATGCCATGTCAAACTTACCACCTGTTATCGGAGATCGTGTGATTTATTGAAGGTGGCTTACGATATGCGTTGTGATATCTGGCCAGGTGCGAAGCTGAAGGTCGTTGCAAAGGAGGAAATCCCTAGCCTACCAAGAGCTCGTGTTTGAATTCTGATCGAGCCGTCGAACAAGGTAGACATACTAAGGACCATTAAAATTAGTAACCCCAACCTGCCTTTTGATAACTGAATGGTTGCGAAACTAGGAAACCAGGGGGAATTTCTCGAAGCGCAATAAAGAATCCCTTGCTCCTCTGGCGCAAACCAACGGTGTCATAAGGTTTGGTTTTGAAATAATTGTGCACATTCTCATCTTCCAAGTAAGTCTTTGTTTCGTACACAATGGGCTTATACACATCTAGTAATAACAACTAACGCGTTTTTTCAGTGCGCATGCTCTTTCACACATTCCAAAAATTTCCCTTCAATAATTCACTGCCATACAAAATAGTTTTAAATTTTAAGTTAGGTTATCAAATTTAGTTTTTAACCATCACTTCAAAGGTGTTCCGTGGTCAAGCTTGTCTGAGCGCTGATCAGAGAATATTGTACACCAACAGTCATTGGTTCAAGTCCCGTTCGTGCAAAATATCTGGGTGCAACAAGTGCTTTTTTGAATAAAGTAACGACATCCAAAATTGTTTTCTGGTACTGTGAATATTGTAGGAACATATCCTTAGGCAGTTTATCTTTCAAACCTTCAACCTTGAAAGATAACATTTCAAAGATTTCAAAAAGTTTTGAAGAATTGAGCTTACATTTTTCAATAACGGCTCGAAATGCAAACAGTTTACCAGTGTCAAATGATTTCATTGACAAATCTTTCTCCACAGATGACCTTGAAACGCCACCTGCGTTAAGTTCTCAGAACATTAATTGCACAGCTGAAAACCCTAAAAAATCCACAAAGAGAGGACGCGTACTAGCTTCTTCTTCAAATGTTGCAGATCCAGCTCCTAAAAAGTCAAATTTGAGGAGTTAAAAAGTAGAAGTTGAAATGAGGATGTCCAAAATTATAAATTTTTATTTCATTTATTTTATTTTAAAATGTTCCTTCGAAGAGCCTTGTATCAGTTCAAACCTCAAATACTGCCCAACCAAAGAACTCTTGCTTCCGCTCTTAGGCCCAAAACAAGCACATGATTGAATAAGATAACGTACAGAAACCTTTAGTAGAATGTAAAGTTTTAACGAAAACACTACACGTGAAATGCCAGAAAATAAGCGAGCTAGGTAGTTTTGTGGCGTCATAATAATCACGCAAAATTCCCTATATTTGACATCATTTTTAATTCTCCTTGGCCACCTAACACCCTGGTAAAGGAATTTATTATTCTTAATAGATTGAGAAATTTACCAAATCCAATTTTCTGTACAGAAGAGGACCCACAAAACTGCAAAGGATCCCTCTATATTACCAAAAAATTAGAGGCCTTCGTAGTAAAACTACTTCAATTTTTAAAAATTCACAAGCTTTACGTGTTTTACGGGAACTTGGCTTAATGCCACTATACTTGATAATGAACTCTTTGATAAAGAGTTCTTAGTTTATAGGAAAGATCGTCATGGGGATGCTATGAAGATTCTATTCAGAATCCATTAATGAAATAATTTCCAAAAAAAGGAGCTTAAACCCTAATAACTCCAGTCATCCTTGGTATACTAAAGAACTGAAAAATCTTCGTAACAGAAGGAACAAGGTATTCGAGAACCTAAATGTTTATATCTCTCTTTTCGAAGATTTTAAACGACTCTCTTTTGATCTTTTCAGTGATTATGTTATAAATATGGGACATTCACTTAAAAAGGAATCAAAAAGTTTTTGGAATTTTATCTTTTCTTTAAAAAAAAATGTTATGTTTTCAACTTTAATTACAACATTATTGTCTTGAACTCTAATTCTGAAATCTGATTTGCTTTCGCAAGTGATTTTTTACATAAATGTCTTCTGCAGAAAGTCGACAGGATGTTGATTGTGTTTACACAGATTTCTCCAAAGCGTTTGATCAACTTTCGAATACTACTATCAAGTTTAAATTGAATTCATATGGTTTTTTACAACTCAATTGCCTTCTAAGTCCAAAGAAGCAGCGAATGGCAAGAGTGATTCTTCGTTTGATTTCACCGCTGGTGTTGTTGTCTGAGTTGATAGCGGATCCCAGGTAGACAAAGTTCTTAACTACCTCGAAGTTAAATCTGTCTATGTTGACGTTTGCTCTAAGACGTCAATGTTGGTAGTCCTTTCTTGTCGACGGCATTAACTAGGTCTTGCCCTTGTTAACCGCTAGACCCATCTTCCTGGCCTCCGTCTCAAGGCTCACAAACGCTCCACTGACATCACGCGGTGTTCTTCCAATTATGTCAATGTCGTCTGCGTATCCTAGTAGCTGGACGGAGTTTTGAAAGATTGTGCCTCTGGTGTTGACATTGGAGCTTTGCACAATCTTTTCAAGAATGGTGTTGAAGAAATCGCATGCCAAAGCATTGACTTGTCTAAGAGATTTTTTGACATCAAAAGCGTCCGTTAGGTTTTTCCCGACCATATTCCAACAGGATCAGTGTTCCATTGTCATCTTAAACAGACGGACGAATTTTTCTGGGATGCCAAAACTAGATATCGCTCTTTATAATTGGTCTCTATAGTCGTTGTCATACGCGTCCTTGAAGTCGAAGAAAAGATGGTAGGTATCGATTTGAAGTTCCTTGGTCTTCTCCAAGATCTGCCGTAGGGTGAATATTTGGTCGATGGTGGACTTTCTGGTTCTGAAGCCACACTGATAAGGACCTACCAGGTTGTTGACGAAGGGATTCAAACGTTCACACAGCACGGCAGACAAGATCTTATAGGCGATGTTAAGGAGACTTATACCTCTGTAGTTGGTGCAGTTCAGGGGATCTCCTTTGTTGAGGATCGGGAATACAATGCTGAACTTCCATTCATCGGGCATGCTTTCCTCCCACCAAATTTTGCAGATGAGCTTTTGCATACTCCTAACCAAATCATCTCCAGCTGCTTTGTACAGTTCGGCGGCTAGCCCGTCTGCTCCAGGGGCTTTGTTTGACTTAAGTTTAGATATCGCTATCTTCACTACGTCCATGTCGGGTGGGTGGAATTGTTGGCCTTCTGCACCCAAATTGAATGGTTCTGTATAGCTGACGAAGTTTTGCTCGTCATCACCACTATACAGCTGGGAAAATTGGTCTTTCAATATCCTCAGCACTGACTGTAGTTCCACTTCGATGTTCCCATGGTGGTCTCTACAGGCTTCAGTTCGGGGTGTATAAGCCTTGGAGGTTTGTTTAACCTTTTTGTAGAACTTGCGAACCTCGTTCCTGTTGTGATATCCCTCTATCTCTTCGATCGCACGCTTCTCATGCTCCTCTCTCCTTTTCTCATGAGCTTCTTGTGTCCTTCTTTGCAGAGTAACTTTGTATGCCTCTTGTTTAGCTGCATTTGCTCTCCGGCACTCATCATAAAACCAGGGGTTTCATATTTCATTGTGGTGGCCGTGTAAACCCTAGCACTTCACAGGCGGCATCTCTGATGGCTGCTTGGCAGTGTTGCCACTGGTTCTCTATATTTTGTGCTGACAGCAACGGACTTCTGAGCAGATTTTCGGAGACACGATCGGGAAAGGATCTATCAATCTCTTGCGATTGTAGCCATTTGACGACGTATTTCCTGCTAGCGTGTTGGCATTGATCGGGATATCCGCATTCGTACATTGGCTGCAACAAGGTAGTGGTCTGATTCGATGTTGGCACCTCGGAATCTGCGGACATCTTTCAGGCTAGAGCGCAGCGAAGTCGATAAGCCTTAATCCGTTATTGGAGGTGGTGTCGTGTAGGCTATGTCGTCCGATTACACTAAAGATTTCTTCTCTACACAGCTTAGCATTAAAATCTCCAAGGACGATTTTAATGTCATAGCTAGGGCATTGCTCATAGGTCTTGTCGAGGAGCTCGTAGAACCTGACTTTGGTGTCATCATCCTTTTCCTCAGTGGGAGTGGGGCTGGTAATCTAAGCCTTGATACGGACTGTCATGATGCGCTCATTCACTGAGTTGAAAGTCAAGACCTTCTTCCCAAGTCGAGTCCCAACTGCAAATCCACATCCAAATAGACTTTGATTTTGTTCCCGGTGGCAGTCGCCGTTTGGTGGTGTTTCGGAACCATGTCTTCTTCATGTGGCCAGGCAGTCACCCCAATGCACGACCCCGTACCTGGAGGGCCAGGTCTTTAGGTTAACTCTAAGACGAAGAGCCAGCCAAAATGCTCCTTATATGCCTGAGCTACGAATATGTCGTAGTAGCCATATAAGGTGTTCACTAAGAAGTTTATCTTGACTGGAACTGTAGGCGCCACCGTTGTTGATTCCATCTTGGGAGTTCTTCCGCTCCCGCCTGTTGAAAAGGAGGCATGCCTAAGTGGGCGCATACCTCCTCCCCCTCCCGCTCTTTGCTGCCGCAAACAACTTCCCACTGGGGTTGGTACTGGGCACCCGATGTTCACCACTTGGAGGTGGAGAGTAGGAGTTGATAGGCGTAGGTTTCTGTGGACGCTTCTTCGAACATCTCCTCATTATGAGATACATATTGAGAGACTAGAATCAGTTCAAAGCCTTTAAAGGGTTCCAATGATTGAGTATTGGCCGCAGCGCATTAATATTCCTTCTTATAAGGATCTACTATCATTTTTTTAGATGCAAAAACTGTGTCAAAAGAGAACAAATAATGATATTGTTTTTTTTTTACACCATCAGTATTGGCCGAAGAGAGCTTATAGCAGGCACAGTCTTACGACCAATGGTTTGCCAATATAGTGGACTATGTTATACCACCGGCTCATCACTTAGTGCAGTGTTAGTTGTTAGTAGGCAAACATAACAAGACAAACACTCGCATGGATGAACAAAAACAAGACAGTTAACAAAACAAGATTAATATATAACTTAATAACTAAAAACATTAAATAAACAAAAAACATTTAAAAATGTAAAACACTGGTCTTGACCAAATTTTTCTATTTATTCTAGCCTAGATTTAAATGGAATGGGTCTGAGTTGCAGTTTGAAAGCCTACTCATACGTGTCAAGGGCTCATAAAATCCATATATGGTACGAATTACAAAAATCAATAATTCAATATATAATTAGAACAAAACAATTGACAGAACAAAAACAAGTAGGTACGCTCACAAACAGAACAATACAAACGGATGATTGTTGATTGTGACGTGATTCACTACTCGGCCACCATATTGTATCAGGTGATATAACCGTTTGGTAACCAGCATTCTGACACG
>CAKKXW010000005.1:52037559-52057623 GCA_920937365.1 Sphaerophoria rueppellii
AAGAGGTATATTAATATGTTCTTGAATACTGTAAACCCATATTAATTTTAGGACATTAAAAAAAAAAACAAAAAATCATGTATAAAAAATTAATTTAAAAAAATCGCCCCAAGATATTAGAAAAAAAAATATTGAAAAATCAACAGTTTCGTAAGAAATGTTATGGCATCAATATTTTCAGATAAAATGTATTTTTGAAGTAAATGTTTCAATTTGAATTTAATTGTGAATTTTAATTACATGTACCTATTTATTTTATAATGTTTTTTTTTGTTTGTTTGTTTGTGAGCTGTTTTGGAATACAGGAGCAAGTTCGTACGACCCAGTCTTGCACATTTTTTTTTACACCGTGGTGTAATAATGTTTGTTGGAGTTGGGCGAGACGGAGCTCACAAATCTGTCCCCAGAATTTGTTTGACTTAAAGAAGCGAGATGGGGTAAAATATTAAACTCTCAAGAAATTGACATATCTCTCGAAATTCCATTGACAATTTATTTAAGTGGATTCACAATCCACATCTCTCTGTTTTGTTAACGTAATAAGCGCAATGTGACACCACTGTGAATTTCTGATTCTTAATGGCACCTTGCACACAAAAGCTTTTTGACACCACTGCGGTTTGAAGTTTTAAAATTATTTTTGAACTTCACTTTTTTAATTCTTATTTATAAATAATAAATAAAGTTAAACAATTTAGGTACAGAATTATTCATTATACAATAACGGAAAGATTTCTATTATAATTTTGTTATCAGTCACTCTTGCTCTGGGACTTTGTACAGTTGTAAAATCGATTCGTGATGTCGTTCTCCAGAAATCATTACTTTTTTCGGAATATTTGCATGTATTCTTGTCATATCATCTTTAAACTATTTCAATGAAAGAATAAGTGGTTGTATTCTTCCAATATACTTGTGCTTTGCTTTGTAGTTCATCATTACTAGTATTGCCCTAATAGCATTTAAAGAAAATCTTTCCATGTACTCGTATTTTTCCGTTTCATTTGCCAGTTTGGTGACTACGGAAGTTAATGACTTTACTTGCCTGGGATTATCTTTCTCTTTCTTGAATGTATTAAACGTGGAGCAGCGCTGCCGAAATTACTACAAAAGGAGTATTTGTACTCCCGTACTCCGCTATATTTGAAAAAACTCCCCTTGGAAACTTAAATGAACATTAACATAACTTATAAATTATAATATAATAACATATTTTTTTATCATTATTTGAGCGAACACAAGTATTCTAGTGGTGTTGGTTGCACGAACGAGGCGGGCAATTAACTCGCTCATTCTTGAGATAACTCGCTCATCCAACCTTCTTTTCAATAAAGAGATTGCGAGGTATGCTTTGTGGCTTGTAGCGCTATCCTTTTGAAACCACTCGTGGCCCAAGTCCATACATATATTAATATGCGAGCCAATAATAATTTTTAATCATAGTGCGATAACGCTGGCCATTAAGAACGCCATTGAATTGAATGATTTGCATCATTTGCTACGGACGCCTTACATCGACCAAACCACTGTCTCACTGAAAAGGCAACATCACACAATCAGTATGTTGTCTCAAATTTTTGCAATCAACTTGCTATAGATGTGATGGAATCGTATAATATGATAGTTGACACTCAATTTTCTTTTCTTTTTTTTTCCTGAATTTTACTCTCAACTATCAAAAATCAGCTTACACGATTCCACCCCCAGTCTACTAGGGCGAGAATTACGATCGACAATTTTAGTTAACGCTCTAAAATTTGTGGTCATCGAACGTACACGTTGTTCATTGGTGAACTTTACCATGATGAAAATGTTTAGGAATCATTAGTGAAAGCTGTCAAAATTTGATTTTTTTTCTTCTACCTAGTTTAAAAGCGTTCCTGTTACAAAAAAAAAAAAAAAAAACAAAAAAAATGTTTTGTTTGTGTACTTTTTCTATAGCAAAATAATCCCCTCTAGAGCTTAGAAATACTCCCCAGTGAAAATTTGAAACGGCAGCCCTTTTCTTTATAATTTGCACCACTAAAGGGGCTTTTTATACCCTTATTATGCCAGAGACACAGTGAGCGCATTAAGAAAAGATGAAGGCTTTTAAAAGTAAGTGTCGGTGTACATTGGTTTTGAATTTATCAACATTGCAATGACTGGGAAAGACAGAGCAAGGAAGGGAATTCCACATTCGCGTAGTACGGCTAAAGAACGATTCTCTATAATTAAGAGTACGTCCGAAGTTGGGCTCGAGGGTAAACTGATGGGCATTCCTGGAAGCGCGGGTATTACGGTTGAATTGTTTAAGGAGAGGAATGCAACTGGCTATTTCTCTAATAGGATAGATGGAAAAGCTTACGCAGGGGTTTTGCCAGCGTGGAAGAACACCTCTTCAGAATAATAGCGGGGATACCATCCGGACCAGCGGATTTGTGTATGTTGAGATCTTTTAGGACTCTTACCACAGCACGAGTGCGGAAGAAGATTTGTCCCATGAAATCATTGACGCGCTCAAGAACTGGAGGAGTCATGGCACTCATTGGCAGCGGAGATATGGCGGCGAACTGCCTAGCAAATAGGGTAGCTTTCGCGAGAGAACTAAAAACTGGAGTGTCATTGTCAACGAGCGTAGGGACCGAGGAAGAAGAAGAATTCTTCATATTTTTTACAAATGACCAAAAATTCTTACTGCATTTGGGCATTGCAGTATTTTTTGCCTTAAATTTTGGTAACGTAAAAATTTTGTCTGACGAATATGGGCATTGCAGGCCTTTCTGGCTTGTTTAAACTTGTTTCGGTTTTCCTCAGTTGGGTTGGCTTTAAAACAACGGAACTTTACTTCTTTTTCTCTGATAACCTCCTCACAGCTTGAATCAAACCATGACTTTTCCTTGGGTTTGATGCTTTTAACCCTATTCGGGATAAAAGTTTTCATTCCCAACATAATCATATTAGTAATCATATCTGAGCTGGAGTCAACGTCACTATCGAGGAAGCGTAGTGACGAGTTAAAGATCCGGAAGAAGGTATTGAGACCGTCCCATACGGTTCTCTTCGGAGTTCTTTCTTTAACTGGATTAGTTTGACACGAGAAATTTGCAGATATAATACTATATGGTCTGATCTGCCCAGAGGCGTGAATACACTGATAGTGTATTTATCAGGGTTAGACGTAAGAAACAAGTCAAGAGTATTTTCCGCTTGATCCTGACGTGAAGTCAATGATATTTGTTTAATTTTTTAAAAGTTGAGGCAAATGGTTTTCATTATGCTTAACAAAACATTTTCGTACAAAAGGATTTCATTATTCAGATTAATTTGTTGTATTTGGCGTCGAAATTTTTGTTTTATTCTTTCGCAGATGACACATTTCAGAGCTTTTATTTTGGTTAACGTATAATTGTTCAAAAAGTTGTTTGTAGATTTCGAATTCAAGCCAATAGTTGTGGAATTAAAGAAAAAGGAATAGGATGATTTCAACATTGGTAATTTGTGGAATTGGAGACGAACTAGCTATAGTTAATAAGCCAAACAATATGCAAACCCAAAAGAACGATTGCAACCGACTTATTGAAACACTAGCGTGCGCTTCATAGGTTGTTCTGCTTATATTGATAGTTTACCAGGGTCAGACGTAAGACGTAATTTTGTTATCGGTCGTTTATATTCTTTGTTGTTACTAAATTTATTAGAAGTTCGAACTCCATTATCATTAGGATGATTTTCTGATATCCTTCCCATCATCCAGGTTCTTGGACTTTAATACAATACACTAAAGGTTATATCGTTTTATAAAGAATAAAATACAAAACATATGGGAATATAAAAAAAATAAACAATTGTGTTCGTCGATATGACTATGATAACACTTGTTGTTGGTTGCAGATTTACGTCGAGATGAATAAGTTAATGTTATAATTATTAAGTATGCAGGTGGATTGTACAATAAATAAGAACAAAACATGCACATTATTTAAATACAATCGGAAAAACAAAAATATGTGTGTTTAACCAACTACAAACAACAAAGAGTTCACATTATTAAATTGTAAGCTTCCAAAACATACCTTGACACTGATAGCCTTGTTTACCAATACCCCTGGAAAAAGAAATTCTAATACTTTTATATTTTAATTCAATTTAGGGAAATACGAATTGAAAAACAGCCGAAATTCAGTTTGGCAAAAACAAATATTGCATTTCCAAATTAAGTATTTTCTTGTTCTGGCTAGCAAAATTCTGCCTCTCAAAATTCTGGCCATTTCATTAAGTAAATAGAAGACAATGCATTTACACAAATACGACGAGAACTATTATTCGAACCACATTGTTATGTATAATATATTCTGCTTAAAAACGTAAGTAACTGGCTTTTTCTCTGTCATTTTGACTACCTTTTTTTTATGGAAGACCATACCTAAATTGGTTTAATGTCTTGACCACCGATTGTTCCACTTCTTGACTGGATCTCAAAAACACAACGACAACGATGTTGATTTATTTTGGGAAACATTTTTAAACTGCTTACATACAGGTTGTTGTATTTATTAACTTCCCAGTTCCCAGAGGAAGTTATTGCATATCTCCATGTTTCGAGGTCACTAGAATCCGAATCAAGCGTTTTTATGATGATGTCTGTGTGTATGTATGTGTGTTCGTATGTGGGTATGTGCGATACGTTTTTTCATCGCGATTATCTCGCGAACCACTCATTGTATTGTCATAAAATTGGTCTCATTCGGCGCGGTATTGTGTTCTTAAGAGCTGATTTTGAGCGGAATCGGCTAAGCGGTTTTTTAATAGCAATCAAAAATCTAAGACAACCCTAATATAAGGAAAATTATGATAATTTCAACAATAGGTAATGCAAAAAATCTTATAGTTAGTGTGAAAAAAAAAAACAAAATTACTAGCTGACCTACCAAACGCTGTTTTGCCATATAAATGTTAATCTTCGGATATCCTTTTCGGATTAGAAAAATTCTTCCACAAATAGAAAACTAAAATATTCAGAAGTAGTATAGGCTGTGTTTTACTGTGCAAAGTAGTTGTGCATGAGTCCATGTGTTGGTATGATCAAATTTTGGCAGATGGCGTCACTATTATTCAATGTACTTAATGTTTGTCCTACAACCATCATCTTAATGGAGTTTGACTTTTAAAACCAACGTACGTGTATATTATCAACTACTACTACTACTACTACTACTACTACTACTACTACCACTAAAACAACTCATTTGTCTAATCTGGGAAGTTAGTCGTGTGGACTACGCACTTATATTTTTATCTTGTGATCGGAAGGAATTGTTAATTGGTGGCGGATTATTGTCAATTCATTAGCAATCCTCAGGATGTATTTCGCATTTTTCTTTCAACAGGTACATACATAGTTGGTTTGTTTGTATTTTTTCTTCTTTTAATTCATTACAAATGCAGTTTCGTAGAAAAGGATGGATTATTTTATTAGGGGTTGAAAATTTAGAAAGCCGATCTGGTGACTCATCTTCGTCGGCATATATTTTTATCATTAGTTGTTACTGCAAGTAATATGTGATTTTATTGATTCTTTTGGTTAAAAAAAATGTTACAGGTTTCATAATAGAGTATTAGCTTTTTCCGTAAGCCGAAAAAAGAGAGTATTTTCTTAAGTTAAAGATGATTATTTAAAAGGCTTAATTATTTTTTTATTATTTGCTGTTGATAATTAAGTGATGTTTTTATGGAAGTGTAGAGGTGGGCTCAGTATTCACCATTAGGGATTTGTATGGGGTCTTCAGGGGCTATTGCGTTTTTTTTTCAGACCGAAATTCGAATCTCTTTGAGAACTGGACATCTTCCAATAAAATGTTGAATGTCTTCACTTAATTGCATTAATTTAATGGAAGTAGTTCACCTCTGGCCTTGCAAATGGTGGATATCATATCCAGACTATGTATTTCCATCGTGGAAATAACTTTTAGACCCGAGGTTGTGCTGGAGTAAATTGTAAATATCTCTTGAAAGGCTCTCTTTGCTTTGCCGTTGCAAGACAGTAACTTGAGCGCTTTCGATTTGTTCCAGTAGCTCCTGCTACTACTGGTGATACGCCCGTTTCGATAGGAAGTATGTAGCTTGGAGTGTTGTTTGGGAGTCTAAACATTCTTTTAATCTGAGTAGATTCTCCACTTCATCAAATTGCCAGACACCAAAACTTGCGCATAGCACATGATTACTCTCATCACTGCTTCAAAGACTCTGTACTTAGCGCTCGGCTATGGCTGTAAGATTGGCCGATCAAGGGATTCTACTATAAGGAGAGGTGCTGCATCTTGCAATGAATCCCTGGTGATATTCCTTTTCACGAGATTTTTGAAGTATCCGGCCAGAACCGGCGCTTCCACTTTTACACAACTTCCAAAAGCTGGACTATTCAAAGACTTTACCATCTGCCAGAATACTTTGCTTTCGTTTGCATTGCTGAGTCTTGATGCTAGTTCTCTCAGATTTATTATTATTATTTGTTATTTAATATATTATCCTAGCATGTGCGGAGCCTTCTCTTCGTAATAATTCTAATTCCCCAAACGATTTTTTCCTCAGATGTTCTGTCTCTTTGCGGGTCCAGTTTTAGAGTAAATATGATTGGTAGATGATCGGAATGAGTGAGTTCCTTAACTTCCAAGTCGTGAACACATTGTAGTCCTAGTCTTTTAGCGAAAAGATAGTCAAAAGTTGAGCAAGCAGAACCTCTTATAAATGTTATGTTTTCTTCCTTGTCGCTCTGGGTGCTACCGTTAAGTAGAGTGAGCCCGATTTCACACATTTCGATTAGTGTTTTCCCGTTTTTTTATGTTTTGAGGATCTCTGTTCGGTAATTGATTCTGATCTTTCTTCCGCTTCTACATTAAGGATTTGGGTATCTCCTACTCTTCCGTTAAAATCGATTTACAGCAGCAAGTTTTTCAAATTCGTAAAGTCTTCCATCCATTTATTGCAATTGATGTACGTTGGGATCGAAAGCATTTTTAATTTTCCTTTGATATTTTTATTAAATTTTGGGTAAGACGTTTTACAAAATTGCACCTCCAATTCTTCTTGATGCCCAGATTAATGCCATACAGACAGCATCCGACATGTGTAGATCCTCTCTCTGCTGATATCCATAGGAGTTCGTAGATTTTAAAAATATGATCAAAACGTTCTAAATTATTGTTTTCTAACAAAAAGATTCATACAACATAAATAAATCATAGTTATTTATAAATTGAAAAAAAAAATAATTAAATAATAATTTATTTGCTATGCCTGCCACATCAAATGGTAAAATTTTTAAATAATATGTACACGTTAACTTTAATTTTACTTTTTGTTTTTACACAACTGACGGAATTACAATTAAATACGCTGGATCCGTTCATTACTTCTGTCTTTAAATGAGCCGCTGAATTCAGCCCGTCCTGCCTTTACATTACACCATTTTCTGACATTTCGTTATTGTCATTGCTGTCACCTAGCAGCTGCTACAGAAATTACAGTGGTCCATTTTAATTGCAGGCTATTTTATTTCTTTAATCTAGGAAACAATAGTATTTATCGTTTACTTTTAAATTGTTGCCCCTAATTTGTAGTTTTAGGTTCGGTTATTTCGTGTTTAAGTTTCATCATGCGCCTCCTTTCTGCCTCGTGTCGCGAAAGTGTAGTCCCTATGTAAAGAAATGCCCTCCCCACTCAAATTTCTTGCCGATTGCAGTTGCTCTCTGTTTTGGAACTCTATAATAACGTTTCCTGAATTCGGTCTCTTGGATTTGGGTTCCCTTGCTGTTGCAATAATTGCGGGATTTTGGGTATGAAGCAGGGCTAAGCAGAGAAAAGTAGCTTTTTCAACGGCAGCTGTAGCTTCATCTATCAGTAGGTGGAACACTATGTTTTCTTCATTGGCCTTGCTAGAAAGCCACTCAACCAGTCGTTCAAATGAGATACAGCAAGAATTCATTGTTTATAATTTATTGGATTTGAAGGTTAGTGCTTGTTTGGTGTAGCAAATGGAGTTGATTGCCGATCCTTTCCAAGTCGAATTTTGTTGGCATATCCCTCATCCTCTCGTCGATAGCCATAAAAACAGTGTAACGAATAAGAACTTTCACGTCGTTTGCGGACAATCACATAGCCAATTCTTCAGTCCCTGTTCTTAGTTCTTGTGAAGGGTAGAAGGGGAGGTTTCTGCCAACAAGCTCTTCGCTTGTTAGAGTGTGTTGGTGCGAGTGACCTGTCCGGTATTTGGGGGTCAACGCTGCACTTTTCCCATTGTGGAATTTTCGCCTCTATCGTCTCTCTTTTTTTTTTTTTACCAGTGATTTTTCATGATTCACCCTTGTTTGTGAATGAGCACGCTATCTTTTGGCTATGTGCTATCTATTTAGTGTTTTTTGAAGAGCCACTACAAGATTGATCTTACACAATTCATTTTCTCTCTCCATTCTCATTAGTTTTTCAAAACAGGTAGGTGGTTTGTTGTTGTTCTTCTTCTTTCTTAATCATAAAAATGCAATTTGGTAGAGAATGTTGGATGGATTTGTTACTATCTTCAGCTTTTGAGGATTGGCTGATCTTTTTCTTAGACACAGGTCAATAAACAAGTATAATAAGTTGTTGGCAAGTTTTTGTTGATTTATTATTGGTGCAACTACCTGACAGTGAAATCAAAATTGAAATGGACGATTATAAAATGATCAACAGAGAACAAATCCTAAATGTGAATAAAAACTTTATTTATAAAAGATTCTATTGGTTCAAACAATTTTAGCTTATTTGCATTAGAGAACCGGGGACCGGAGTCTTATTTTAGTTATAAATATCAACCTCTAATTTATTATTTCCTTTCTTGGATCTCAAAATATAAACACTCAGAGTAACACTTATCAAACAATTACCTCAAGCAGAACAGAAAGCATAAACTGAAATCATCTCTTTATAATTAGGATTTAGGATGAAAGGTTTCGAAAATATTAAACAGCCCGCGATTTATTATAAACAGAATTTTGATACACAGAATTTTGATACACAGAATTTTGGTAAACAGAATTTTGAAAAGCAGAATTTTGGAGCGCGCTGTTTTGAAAACAGAATTTTGTTAACAGAATTTTGACCCAAACCCTAAATAAGTATTAGCCACCAAAAACAAATTCTCAAGCTTACTACCCTTATTTTAATATGTTACGTTTTTATATAAAATGTAAGAATTACTTACCAAATAAATTCTCGACAATGGGAACAAAACGTCGGTTGCCTCAAAAATGTTGCCATAAACTTATGGCCGTTAACCTTAAAAAAAAAAACAAAGAAATTTAATTGCAAAAACATATTCGTATGATAAGAGTAAATTCAAAAAAAAAAAAAACAAAAAACAAAAAACAAAAAAATAAGAAAATATGCTTATAATTTTCACAATTAAATCTGAAAACTAAATTTTTCAGATAAGAGCTTTGGTACTTGTCCCAGGTTTCTGTTAAATCCAATCTGCTTTGGTTTCGCCTAAATATTGATGTCCATCAATTAAGCCCCGCCATTTTGGAATTTTGAAAAAAAAATGTGCCAGTTTGTGCTATCTGTGGGCAATCTTGAGTGAAATAAAAAAATGCTTATTTCATATTTGCACATATTTCATACACACCGGAAGAACGAAAATTTGTTGAATTTTCAACAAAATTTGAAATAATGAATGTAGAATGTTTGTTGTAAAGCTTGGTAAAATTCAGATATATGAAGTTCTCTATTTCAATTGGATTCAAGCAAATCACATTGCATTTTAGCAATATCTTTGTTAATTGTAATTATTCTAAGGTTGCTCTGAGGGGTGGCGAGACGAATTTCGCAGGGTCGTCTAGTTCTGAATAAAAATAAAGTTGTGCGAGTTTGTGCTACCTACGTGCAATATTGTGCCTATTTGATATTTTTGATTGATATATTGAATTTAAACAAAAAATTGTAGTGTAATGTCAGCTTCGACGCGTGACTGGAGTTAATTTAATAAGATAATTATCTTAAAATATACAATGGGCCTTACTAATAATCAAATTTAGTAAAGAGTTAAATGAAAATCTCCAGATTTCAGAAACATCACATACCAATAACAAATTTAGTCTCCAGTTTAGTCACTAGCAAAACGTCAAAATTTAATACACGGAAATCCATCTCTAAGCTGTGCACTAAATCACATCTGAAGGCAAGTGTTTCTGTGGTGCTATTTTATGATACACAAATAAGTATTAAATGTATTGAAATTGTTCATAGTATTTTTTCGGTCTCTATTGGTATTTTCATTACGTCTCACTATTTTTGGTTCAAAAGAAGTAAAAATTGTATTTATTTATTTTTTTTTATGGATTTGTGCCGGCCGTTTGTTAAATTTGGCATAAGCCGTACTTATCTATGGGGTTCATCAAAAAATTAATTACAATAACTACACGAGACTTTTAATGACCCAAAAAGAAAAACTAGTTTTTACCCTGGCGGGCAGGAGGATCTTTCATAGCCGAAAAAGAGAAAGTAGTGAAAGGAAAGGAGACATATGCACGAGACACAAAAATAAGCAAGACAGAGAAGGTCTGATCATAAAGGGACAATTAGACGCGTCTAAAGTTTAATATTGGAATATGTTATTAAATTATTATTTTCAAATGAAATCAGCCAGAAAAACATAAAAAATTCAATTCAAACATTCAAACATTTAAAATTCAATTTCTTTATTGTTAAAATTGTTGTTGTATTTCACATAGAAATTATATCTTAGCAGAGATAGAAGCGAAGATAAAGCACAATAACACCGCTATTAAAAAATGAAGAAAAGAAAAAAGCTTTCCAACACTTTAAATCAATTGATGTACTATAAGTGCTGACAATAAAGTAGTGTTGAAAAAGGATACGGCAATACTTAACAAAAAGTAAGGTAGCACTGATCAGTTATAATAACAAATGCCATAAAACTTATTTTTTTCATACACACATACTCTTGCAGCAAACTTGCTTCTTATTATGCAGGCAATTGTGTCATTATTAGAATAAAACGCATACTCTTGCAGCTAACCTGCTTGAACTCATTTTTCAAAATATTTATTGTTTCAGCTCGTAAAAAAATTTTTGTCACTCATTTGACATTTATTTGACAATTACTTGATGGAAATTGTAGTAGAATTAAAGAAAATGTGAAGATTTGTTAACGAGAAGGTTAAATAGTTTATTGGTAGGATTCTGTTTAAGCTCTACTCTTTATTTTAACTTTACGTTTTACTAATAGTCGACATTAGTGTCTGATTATTAGTAAGGCCCAATGTGTCTAAATATGCAACAACAAGCCGAAACCAGCCGGTGGCCCTATTCATGACTGCATGAAAAAAAAAAATATACAAAAATAATAATAAAAATTGTGACCACAATTTTTCATTAATTTTTAATTTTATATTTCTACTAGCTGACCCAGCAGACTTCGTACTGCCTCAATCAATAATCGATAAGGATAACCCCCTACCACACTACCCAAACCACTACCCCTTTGTGCTACCCAGTACGTCTACCCACATCCGCTACCCCGTTACGACACTACTCTGTTACCCGCTATCAATTATTTCTACATGCTTACAGTTACACCATTAGCCAGAAGCCCACTACTTATTACCCGCAACCCACAACCATTTTTTTTTTTTCGCATTTTATTTTTTTTCATTTTTCCAATTTTTTTTACAAATTTTTCAGTTCCCCTTTGAAAACCAATGAGTTTTCCGAGTTTTTCATCAAGAACTTTCTATTTCTCCATTCGAAACCCCATTTTGAACCAAAAAAAAAAAAACTAATTTCCGAACTTTCTTCCATGAGGTTTTTTCAATTTTTTTTTTTTTTTTTCACAGAAATCATCACTGAATACAACAGTATCAACCATAAAAATTTCACAAATATCTGTTGAGCTATTTCTGAGTCTTTTAGAGACATACAAACAAACACACATCCATTTTTATATATATAGAGATTAGAATCCCAAAACGTAAAGCATTATTTCCTTATAAATATTCAAACAATTCCAAACGTTCAGCGGTTTTTCCACGAAATATAATCAAACAAGGTTTCTTCATAAAAATTTAATTTTTTGTAGTTGCATTCCATTTTCATCGTTTTTATCATGCCATAACCATATTCCCCTATGTAATACACAAACATGCACATAATGTACGGAGAATGCACCGAGAAAGGGTTTTTATAAAAGTGCATCAAGCGTTTTCGGAAGGGCGTTTACCCTTAGAAAGAAGAAGTGCTAGAAGACCAAGAGCAGATGGTATTGACGAAGTTATCACGGACAGTGTAAAAGATTCAACAGCATCGTACACTTAGCGTCTGTTTCACAATATACAAGTAAAGTTCCAGTTAAGCTACTTGGAAGCTAACTAGCAGTAAAAGTTCAAAATATAGCGTTTCACAATATCTGAGTAGAGCTAACTATACTTAGTAGTTTAAGTGTCAAGTAATTATAGGGAGGGTGAAGTGCCCTATAAAGTAAAGTTAACTGGCAGTTAGTAGAATTAAGAGACTGAAAAAAACAAGATTTGTCATTTTTTCAACTAAAATAGAATTCAATTTCTGATAAGCAAGGATTTTTAAACAATTGTAATTTTTTTTCGATAAAATGGATATTCTTCTCAACACTTTAGATGACGAGTTCGATGAGTTTTTTTTCACGTTATGGAGCCACCACGAAACCGTGTTTTCCGAGTTAGAACGGATTTTATAGATTGCTTGGACGAAGTTGACTTTCGGGCGCGTTTTCGATTAAAGAAAGAAGCGGTGTGTTAATAATACAAATATACAAATCCCAAGACATACATTTTTTATGTGAATGTGAAACGTAAACTCACTAACAATTAGATGAATTTTATCAGTTTTTTTCGCGTTATGGAGCCACCACGAAACCGCGTATTCCGGGTTAGAACGTATTTCATGGAATCTTTGGACATCATAGAATTGCCAAATAAGAAATATTCACAACATTTTCGGGTTTATTCAAAATAGTGGTTCGATGGATTACATTCTGCAATACCAAATATGATTCGATTAATAATCACCCTATATACTGATTGAAAAAAGGTATGGCCAGCAATCACAACAAGTCAAACAAAGACTTTAACTTTCAAAGGCTGGTATCTATTCATTGAACGCTATTAGGTCGTAAACCTATTCATTGCTGTATATTAGTTCTGATTTTCGAGTGCCCACAAAAGTTAATAGTGGTTCTGAACTGTAATAAGTTCGGAGCAAAACCTATAGAAAATTATCCGAAGTAATTTCCGAAACAGCAACAAATATCCTTTTGATATTTGTTTATTTGTTTTCTGGCTTTGTCTTTGTCATAGTAATTTCATACCAATTGATCATGGTCACTAATATTTCCCATATTCGATTTCGCAAAACCAATCTTTGGGCTGGTGCTACAGTTACTTACTTAAGCCTCTTGGATGGTATACAAAGAAGAGCCGTGAGAATGGTCGGTGATAGAGTCATCACTGATTCATTCACTGCTTTAGACCACCGTCGTAACGTTTCGTGTCTCTTTCTGTTTTATCGTCACTTCTGTGGTAAGTGCTCTAGAGAAATAGCCAGTTGCATTCCACCCGAAATAGCCAGTTGCAATTCAACCGTAATACCCGCGCTTTTAGGAATGCCCATCAGTTTACACCAGAGCCCAACTTTGGTCGTACGCTCAAGTATAGAGAATCGTTCTTTAGCCGTACTACGCGAATGTGGAACTCTCTTCTACACTCTGTTTTTCCCCATCATTGCAACGTTCAGAAATTTAAAACCAATGTACACCGGCACCTCCTCTCTAACCCCTTTTTTCCTTCCTAAAGCACTCACTGTGTCTATGGCATAATAAGGGCATAAAAACCCCTTGAGTGTGTGCTTATTATAAAGAAAAAAGAACCTACAGTTTTTTTTTTTTTTCAAAATCTTTCGAAGTGGAAATTTGGAATAACTGCCAATTAGTTACCCCACACATAAATTTATCAGAAGGATGAATGTGAAATGTTAAGCTCACTAATAGGAGGATTTAACTGGCAGCTATTTAAGTGCTGGTTAACTAATCAGAACTTTACTTGTATATTGTGAAACAGACGCTTACTGTAAAAAATAAAATATGTTTGTACTTCTAAATGGCACCTATGCATTTTTTCTCATTTATAATTTTTGTTTTTTATATAATTTTTCTTTATATAATTTTTCTTTATATAATTTTTTTTTATAATTTTTGTTTTTTTAATTGTATGAACATTTTGACGATTTTAAATAAACAAACACAAAATATTTGGGCATTTTGGGAATTTTGAAAATGTCTCGATTTTTTACTTTTTTAAACTAAATTTTTTCCTTAAAATTTATTTTTTTTTACATTATTTAACAATTCAAAATGTCGTCGTCTTTTCTTGGCCTTCTGGACTACATCCATATTTTGGTACAGCTCATACATTTCGCGGTTGAATCTCTGCTCCATTCAACATCGTCGCATATGGGACCGAAAATCCGTCGAAGAATTTTTCTCTCGAAAGTGCCCAGTATCAATTCCCCTTTTTACTTATCGTCCAGCACTCCACGCCGTAGAGTAGGACTGGTAAAAAAAGTTTTATATAGCACAAGTGAGGAGTTTTGAACCCAGTTGTTTGGCCAACCCGAAGCAGCAGCGGTTCGCTAGGGTAATTCTTCTTCAGATCTCCACTAAGGTGCTATTTGTGGGATTGATGTTTGTTCCAAGATAGGTGAACTCCTTAACTTCCTCGAAATTGCTGCTACCAAGCTAAGCATTTGAGCATTCGCATTTGTAGACTAAAGTTGTCGCTCCACCGTACATATGCCTTTATTTTAATAAATTTTCATGCAATTGCAAATTATAAACATCTATACTTTAGACTCTGTTGTATAGGGTTTTCCAATACCTAAGAGGTGTTATGTTGAATAGCCCGCTATTTCGGTAATTGTCCCTTTTAAAGCTATCATTTTTTGACATTTGACAGGTAGAAGCTACGCCATTAATAAAAATGGAACAATACACGCTTCAACAATGCATTGAAATTATTAAAATTCACTATAAAAATGGTGAAAATTTGGCAGAGACGGTTCATAAACGGGAAAAGTTTCCGGACCGTGTATCTCTCGAAGAGGTGATCACAATTGGCCACCGAGATCTTGTGATTTAACACCTTGCGACTTCTTCCATTGGGGCCACGTGAAATATAAGGCCTACGCCAACAGACCAGCGTCGATTCAAGACCCTAAAGATGGAATTCGTGAGGTTATCGAGGATATAGGGCAGCCACTTTGCGATTTGGTTATGGAAAATTTCTTGAAAAAGATATGGTCTTGTAAGCGTGGTCGTGGCGGCCATTTGGCTGATGTTGTGTTCCATTAATAACGGCATACCTTCCTCTTTATAATGAAATAAACATCCGATCATTTATCTCAAAAAATGCCATTTTTCTTTGAATATCAAAATAACACCTCTTATTGGAAAACCCTTTATAACCATTAAAATAAGTCGACTAAGGCAATGAGAGGGAATTAAATAAAAATATTTTATAATTAGTGAACTAAACAAAAATATTAAAATTTGTTCTACTTGAAAAAGAAATATGAGACAAATTCAATATATTTTTGTTGCTCTAATATCTTATTGTTTCTTTTTCAGCGAAACGAAAAATGTACCCTTCTGAAAATTCGTTTAAATTAAAAATTATAAATATTTAATAATAATAATCTTTTTTTATATGATACTAGCGAAACCCCTACCCGCTTCGCAGGGTTTCGGCCCACAATGGTCGCGAAATAAGGGATGAAGTGGATGAAGAATACGATAATCGATGAAAAGGCAGAAATGGAACAATATTCTTAGAAATACAGTGTCTGTACTTACTAATCCGATGAATAATTAATTAATCAATACCAAAAAATTTGTAGCATCTTATTTATTTTTACAGGGAATGCAAGTCGAATAGGAAACTGAAGACGGTTAGAATCAAATGGTATGTCTGGCTAGTCTTGTACTACTGCAAAGTTTAAGTTGACTGATGTCCCGAAACATAGAAATTAACGCTCATGCTTTCAGGGTTAAAAAATGTGGCTGTAGTCCTGGTACATTTATCCAGAAAATTCAAATACTCCGTCTCGTCGTAAAATTAACTACATCGTTTTCATTTGAAATTTTGGTAAACGATTTGTAGCCAAAAAATTGTGGATTCATTAAACTCTTCGAAATAAAATGTTGCATCGATTTTAGAAAGACTTTTACCGGCACTTCAACTCAACAAACGTGATTTTTGTAATTTCCTTTATGCTTGGAAAGACATATTTAGTCAACTCATTGCATGGATTTGCATTGCAATAAATTTTGTGTGGAAGTGTAATTCGGCCCCCAGAATCAAGTGAAATTATTCCATTTCCAATGTCCAATAATTTTTGAGGAAAATCTGCTGCAGATACATTGTTTAGTAACTGCATATGAACATTTGTGACCAAGGTAAGTTTCCTGACATACCGCCTTAAAATAGAAGGTTTTAAACAACTCAGTTCGTCTGCAGTAGTTTACTGTGGTATAATCGTTTAACTTCGGCTTAATAGTTTGCACAAATATTCTTAATCCAATGCGATTTTATTATTGTCTTCAACGTGGTATTGCTTGATCAATAACATCTAACGCTGCACGATTTCGAGCAACCAATTCAATTATAGCAAGGCTTTATTTGCAAAGCGGTTTTTGTGCACAGATGTGCCAGTTCAATTTGAAAACATTCAGTCCCCCATCAGATTGGCATTTGCAATGACTATTGACTGATAGCCAAATGTCTGTTTGTGTCATAGATCTGAGCACACCATGTTTTTCACACGGACAATAATTATACGTGGAAAACCTCCAGTTTGTATGTGTTATTAAATCATATTAATGACACATATCAACAACCTTTTTCTCTCATACTCATATACCAGATACGCACTCACTAAAAATAAATAAGATATATTTTCATACTATAGATTTTTCATATAACAAAACAACGTTTGCCGGGTCAGCTAGTTCATATATAATTTCCTAGGATCACTGACATTTTTTTATTGATTAAAAACAATATTTAATAAGAGCCAATGTATTGACTCTCCATTAACTTTAAAATCGACATTAAAAAAGGGGAATTTTAAATTAAACGCAAAATTGTTTTATTGAGTCTCTTTTAACGATTTTTTTGACACTTGCTGTCATTAACTAATGGGACATTAAATTTAAAAGAGTTTTTAGTTAAAATGCCAAATTCGGCTTTTTAATTGGGATATTTAGAACTAATGGAGCTTTTAAAAAGGTTTCTATTTATTCACTCTCCATTAGAGATAAATGACAGTTTTCACTTCAAACTTGTAATATGGATAAAAGTTTGGAATATTTGTTGGATTTAAGTGATTAGGACGAGTATAATTTGCTTCAACCTGAATGAAGACAATATCGAATGGCAGACAGCATAGATATGGAAAAGTGGGATGACCAAGATTTCTTCGTACAATTTCGTTTATCCAAACCGATTCCTGTGGTAAAAGTACTCGAAATTATTCGAACCGATTTGGAATACTTGCTTGAAAGGTAGACAAGTGTTAATAAAATGAAATAGTCCTGACTTAAGCTGTTATTTTTTTTAAATTTGATAATTTAAAGGTCACGTTATATTCGTCAAATTGCTCAATTGCTCATTACCTTACGTTTTTACGCTCATCGCCGATTTCGCTAGTGTAAGTGTTGCTTCTGTTTCCAATTTATTGCCAAAAGTTACGTGGGCCATGGCAAGGAATCGATCAAGATTAATATATATGCCCCAAACTATATCTGAAATGACTGCAGCTAGAGTAATTCTATAAGTTTGGCCGATTTCCGCAAACTATCGGTGCAAATGACTGCACACACGTAAAAATTCAATCTCCTGGTGGTGAGGGTGAAGAAAATTATCGGAACAGAAAAGGCTTTTATTCTTTTAATGTGCAAGCATTGTGTTCGGCCAACATGAAAATTATTAATATAGTCGCTCGCTGGCCTGGTGCATCCCACGACCAAACAATTTTCAACAACTCGCAACTCAAAATAAAATAAGAATGAGGCGATTTTGACAATTTTATAATCATCGGGGACTCGAGCTATCGAAACACACGTTTTTTGGCGACTCGTTTTGTCAGAACGGATAACAATTTGAAAAATGTGTGTAATGAAAACCAGATTCGTACACGAAACGTCATAGGGCGCACATTTGGAGTGATGAAACGAAGATTCCCAGTGCAAGCATCTGCTTCTGTAAAATTCGATCGAATTACGGGTTCGCTTTTCCATCATTTTGAAAGTAAAATAAATTTTAAATCTGTCAAACATTTTGTTTTTGACTTTTTAATTTATGTTATTTTTCAAAAAACGTAAAAATCCCTGGGATTTTTTTAAAAGACTTTCGAATTTAAAGTTGCCATTAAAAACGGAGTATTTAACTAAAGGAAACTGAATAAAAGGAATGTTTTAATTGAGGAACCTTAATGGAGGCAATAGTTAAAAACGGTTTTAACTAACAGCGTTTTATTGTAAATTTAATTGAGTGTCAATAAATTGGCCTTAAATATTTTTTTCCTCACTGACATTTTTTTAAAATTTTTTTTCATTGAAAAAAAAAAAAAATATATTTGACAAAAATTTCAAACTAAATTGAGTATTCGTATATTGACATATTTTCCTGTAGTGAGAAAAGCATTATTTTTAAACATTGTGACCGTTTGTGATTTGAAAAGCACACATCTTGTTTTCCTAAACCTTCTACCCTAATTTCTCTAGATAAAAATTAAGAAAATCCGTCAAGCGGTTTGGCCGGTTAGCGAACGAATACCAAAAATAGCTGTTCTTTCATAGATATAGATAAGTAACAGAGTTTACTTCGAAACGTCGTCGATAACAGACGTAGTACGATCGGTCTACTCTCATCGTTGATTCAAAGTAATTAGAAAACAGTTAAAATACCACCGAAATTAAAAAGAGCGAGAGGCTCATCGGACTCCGAAAGCCAAACCTCAGCTACGGCAAAACTGTATAAAATGGCAACTGCCACAACGTCAAATAGGTTTGATGGGTTATCGGATCTCTCTGATATGGAGGATGAGTAAAAAATTGCCCATCTATCAAAATCAAACCAAATTGATTTCCCCCCACTTCATATTATTGGACAAAATAGTGAATTTGTATCAAAATACATGTGGAATGATTTACGTTTTTTGAAGTAGAATTGAAAAGTAAAATGTAATTTCGAATTATACCAATAGTAAGGTAAAGCTTTTTTTCAAAAAATAAAAGAAAGAAAGCTTCTTAGAAAACAAAAAAAAATTAGTTAGTCGTTAAGAGTCAGTAGAATCGAAAAGCTGCAAAGTTGTTAAGAGTAAAGTCTCCGCGAAGTTCTGCCTTGAAAAGTTTTTTTTTCTTAAATCTAACTTAATGTATATTTTAATTTAACTTAAAACAAAAAACCAAATATTAATGGACTATTTGTGAACTTTATTAACTACTTTTGTAAATAATTTATTCTGAATTAAAAAACTAATAATTTTAAATTTAAAAAAGAAGAAAATTCTCGCTTTTTATTCATATGGACGAAAAGAAGAACTAAAAAGAAGACTATATGGTGTCAGAAGTGGGATGAAGGTTAAAACTGTATCAAACCAAATCCAAACTTAGTAATTATTTAAATATAAAGAAAGAAAAGAAAACAAAAAGTGCAATAATCTGTATCAATATAAAAAAAAAATTGTGCATCAAAGAAAAAAGTGTATGCCTATTAAAAGCTTTAAGATTTGGCGCTTAAATTCTATGTAAAGTGCAGTGTGTGGAAAAATTTCTGAAGCACAGTAAAATCGGAAGATTAAGCATGTACTCTACAAGTCAAACCAAACTATGTCAAAATTGGAAGTAGGGTGAAGACTGTGGTATATCAGAAGAAAAATCAAGAAGAAAAGCAGGTATACTTATTTTTCGCTCTTAAAAGAAGAAAAAATTTAAATTTTAAT
>CAKKXW010000005.1:52059268-52073125 GCA_920937365.1 Sphaerophoria rueppellii
AAGCACTCCACCTCCTCTTGTTAAGCCAGTACAGGCTTGATTTCGATCTCTTCTGTATATATCGTAGTCAGCATTACATATTTCGGCATTGAAAACATCATCACTCAACCACGTCTCAGTGAGACCAATGACGTCATAACAGCAATCAACAACAGCAGAATTAAAGCAACCAAGTTTAGTTCTCATTCCACCCACATTATGGTAGTATAGAGATAGAGCATTGGAAATATCAGCAACAGCAGCGACCACATCAAGAGTATTGGGAACATTTTCAGCAACATCAGCAACAAGAGAATCAGCAGAAACATCAGCAGGAACATTTGGAATATTACCATTGAAAGCTTCGGTAGAATTCAGCGATGGGTTTATTAAAGAGAATTTATTGGTGGTTTCGATGATAACATTCGCTCTCCGTTTTTTGGAATGTGAATAAACTCTCTTACTTGAACTCCGGTGGGCCAATTTGAAGCTAGCATTATTTTTTCTATGTAATTTTCCGGAACTGCTACTTTGAAGTTTAGATAAGAAAGTTGTGATATGTCTTGATCTTTCTTTGTGAGCATAATACACTTGATAACAGTTGGAGCAATTTTAAGCAAGTCGGCAATAAATGAAGTGACAGATTCCACTGATGTTCGGATGTCAAGGTGAGACAAGTGCAACCACTTCATGATGGGGACGGAAACACCCTGTAGTAACGTTGAGGAGCCACTTCAAATTATGCATTTGCGAGAAGGCATCGTTTTGCCATGATCAGATTCTAGGGGCGGGGGTGGGACGATGACATTCTCAGAAGCTGGACTCTTACTAGCTTCGGCAGAATTGGAAATTTTATTACTCTCTTTAGAACCACTGGGAGTAATAATCGTGAACGGTGAATTTGCAGAGCTTTGGGGACACTGACCTAATACAAGGTTGGGCACTTCTTTTTTTTGTACTTTCTTTGAATTAATATTCTTTGCACTATCCAATGTTTCCTTTGATAACTCACTTATTTTTGATTCACTCAAAAAGTCAAATTGATCTTTAAGGTCTTTTAAATCAGATGACAGTTTATCGAGTTTATCAAACAGAACATTTGAAATTTGTGGTGAAACAATACAAGAGTTGCAACGCCACATTATATTAGGATCTGCGACCAAAACTTTAAAAATATTCTCAGATATCCCGGCACATTTTTTATGGTATTTATTTTTACAATAATATTCACATTGGATGAAGTTTGTATCGACAAACTCCAAACTACATAAAGCACACGCATTTGATGACATTTTAGGCAAAAAGCAAGAGAAATTAATAGCGAAATATATATAAGCAAGAGCCAAACAAAAAGACGTCCGATCGAATCGAAAGCTTTGGTGAAAAATTTCCCCAAAAGGCATAGGTAATGTAAAGAAAGTTATTATTTTGTATTATCAACGCTAACAAAATAGCTCCAGTGAAAGAAAAAAAATTGTTGTACAAAACAAACTTCTTGACACACAGTCAGCTGACTGGATAAGAATAAAAAAAGGACACATAGATACAATATTCATATTCCCGCCTCTATTTTTATTTCCTTGTTTGTGTCACAACAAATTTGAAAGCATGTAAAACAACAACAACAATCAGGTTTAAACATGAACTAAATAGAGTGATGCCAAGAATCCAAGAAAAAAATTTGATTTCAGATAGTCAAAAATTTGATAGTCAACGATCATCTTACACGATTCCACCCCTGAATTACTTTTAATAAAATTTTCTTTTTCTTTAGCTACAATTTGATCCACTTTTTGTATCAATCCATAAACACGGCATCCTTGAAGACCCAAAATAGGATACGAATCAGTCTCTATTATAATAATTTTTTGTTTTAATAATGTATCTTTATATTTGCAATTAAGTTTAACAGATCCAATCGGTTTTAATTTGCTGCCCACGTAGGCTTCTATAATTATATTAACTGGCTTAATGAAATAAAGATTTTCTTGAAATATTTTGAGGGTAAAACATTAATTTCAGAACCCGTATCCAACTTAACTTTCAATTCAAAATTAAACCGTTCAAACCATTGAGAATTTGATTTCTTCCCATTTATGTAAATAAAATGTTTTCATTTCATCAATACCTGAAAAATCATCTGCTTCATTGTCACTTTAAATTAAATAAATTTAAATTTTGAACATGCCATATAAAAATGATTAGGTTTCTTGCACATTTTGCATATTTTTCCAAAAGCACGACACTTATTTCGCAAATGTAAGGATAAAAACCTCAGTTTACTTCGAAACGTCGTCGATAACAGACGTAGTGCGATCGGTCCACTCTCATCGTTGATTCAAAGTAATTAGAAAACAGTTAAAATACCACCAAAATTAAAAAGAGCGAGAGGCTCATCGGACTCCGAAAGCCAAACCTCAGCTACGGCAAAACTGTATAAAATGGCAACTGCCACAACGTCAAATAGGTTTGATGGGTTATCGGATCTCTCTGATATGGAGGATGATTCCAATGTTGCCCATCCATCATAATCAAACCAAATTGATTTCCCCCCACTTCATATTATTGGACAAAATAGTGAATTTGTATCAAAATACATAAGTGACTTAGAAATCAATAATTTCATGTGTAAAAATACATCACTCGGCTGTCGAGTTAATTTTTCCAACAAAGGTGACACTCAAAAAGTCTCAAATTCACTCAAAGAAAAAAATATGCCCTTCTTTACCCATAACACAAAAGAAAATAAACCATTTAAAGTTGTTCTGTATGGACTTCATAAAGTGAAAGAAGAAGACCTGTATGTATAATGAATTGGTGCAAAAACTGAAACTTGAAGTACTTAAAGTATATACAATGAATGTTAAAACCCCTAAGTTCAAAGATCAATGCAGTTATGCATTAATACATCTAAAAAATAGAAGTGTTAAATTAAACGACCTCAGGAAAAACTTTAAGAAAGTTTTCCACACAATTATTTATTGGGGCTATTATAAAAAAAAACCTCACTTTGTTCCCCAATGTCACAATTGTATGATGTTCGGTCATGGTTCAAGTTTTTCCCATGTAAAAATTTCATGTTCCCTTTGCTCAGAACCACATAATGCATCCTCGTGCCCAAATAAAGAAAAAACACTCAAATGCTCAAACTGTGGTGAGAACCATGCAGCAACCGATTCAAACTGTAAAAAAAGACTGGAGTACATAGATTTGCAAAAGCGTTTGCGCGAGCGTAACAGAAGTAGAAACCACGCCAAGTACAATCAAACACCAAAAATACATCAGCTGAACAATTTTGTGTATGATGCTCCTCAATTTCCCCAGCTTAACCAACGTCCATCGCATGCAGCCGTTGCTCCAACACAAAATATTATTCCCACTCATACCCCCTTAGAAAAAAATATAAACTCAAATTCCATCGAAACTCACTATAATCTAAATGATTCCTCTGTAAATAGTACCCAACATAATGTAAAAAATGATTTATTTTCGTTTGAGGAATTGATGTCTTTAAAAAATGAAATGTTAACAAAACTTTCTGCATGTAAAACTAAATACGAACAGTTTAATGTAATCGCTGATCTCAGTATCAAATACTTGTATAATAATAAAAATGGCCAGTAAACTTAAGATTTGTTTTTGGAATGCCAAGAGCTTGAAAAATAAGCAATCAGAATTTTTTAATTTTTTAGTAAAACATAATATTGAAGTTGCGTTTGTGACTGAAACATGGCTTAAAGAAAAAATAAAATTGCATTTTGAAACTTTTACTGCTACAGAGTAGATAGGGAAATCGAAAAAGGTGGTGGTGTTTGTATACTTGTAAGAAGAACCATTAATCACAAACTTCTTAAAATTGAAAACACCTCATTGATAGAATCTCTTTTTCTTGAAATTAAGTTGCTGAATGTAGGATTTGTGAAATTGGTTTGTGCATACTTTCCTGGGGGTCAAATTAAAAAAGAAACAATTTCAAAATATAAGGGTGATATTTTAAGATTAATAAAATCAAATCCAAATATTGTCATTTGTGGAGATCTAAATAGCATTCATACTTCATGGGGATGCCAAAGAGAAAATAAATGGGGTAAAACATTATTTGATGTTAAGAATTTCGAAAACTTTGATGTTTTATATACCAAAGATCCAACATACATTCCGTCGAATCCTCCACCTTAGACATCATATTAACAAATAGGCAAGATTTGTTGTCGGTTCCGTTTGTTGAAAACGACCTTACATCAGATCATTTGCCAGTTATATTTGAAATCAAACATGGTGCAAGCCTCTCTTGTCCTGAGAGAAAATATAATTTTCAAAGGGCAGATTGGGATAAATTTAAAACATATTTAAAACTCAAATATTCCTCCTTTTCTCCAACCTCTATAAATAGTATAGAGTTAATTGATGAAGATGTTGAAGAAGTCTTAAAGATTTCAGTTCCCATGAGCTCAAATTCAAGAAGTTTCTATGACCCAGCGCTTACTGACGATCTAAAGAAAACCATCACTTTTAGAAACACAGTCCGACGAAGATTCCAACGTCAGAGAACAGATTTTTTGAAATTCCAGCTTAAAATTCTAAATCAATTAGTTTTAAAGAAACTCCAAATTATAAGAAACAAACACTGGAACACTACCCTATCCCAGATAAAGAAACATGACAAACTAAATTGGAAACTCTCAAAAATATTCAAAAGGCAAAATTCAAGACTCCCTCATCTAAATGTCGATATAAATAAAATAATTTCAAATGCTCATAAAGCAACAGAGTTGGCTAAGTTTTTTGAAACCAGTCACTCTCTAACACAGAGTTTTAACGACCCAGGTACAGTCAGTGAAGTCGAATCTAGCCTAATAGAAATCGAGCAACTCGTTACTGACCCCCAAAGTGTTCCTCTAATTTCTCACACATTTGTAAAGAATATTATAAAAACCGAGCTTAAACCAAAAAAAACGCCAGGTTGTGATAAGATCTCCAACAAAATAATCAAAAAATTTCCAAACAAATGTATTTTTTTCTTGACCACTCTCTTTCTTAAGTGTCTCTTGCTGTGTTATTTTCCCAAAAGGTGGAAGTTAGCAAAAATCATCCCAATTCCAAAACCAAACAAACCGTTATCAGATATAACTTCTTACCGCCCAATCAGTTTACTTAGCTGCCTTGGCAAGCTATTTGAAAAAATTATCTGTCTAAAAATGACAGAAATCATTGACGACAAAAATGTTCTACCTCCAGAACAGTTTGGGTTCCGAAGAGAACGCTCCTCAACTCACCAAATTGTAAGACTTTTTAAAGAATTAAAAATAGCCCTTAATAACAAAAAATCTGTCGGTATGATCAGCCCTATGATGGTAGCCGATCGGTAGAAAATTTTATCCGATTTGTACGAATTGTTCAATTTTCATATGATTTTAACCCATCCGACAGTAAAATCGGACAGATCTACGAAACAAAATCTTAGTTGCGTTGGAAATTTAAAATACATGCGATGCTATGCAGTGAACTGTGTAAATATTTGCGACGCGTTATGCTTTGCGTTTTTTTTTCTTTCCGATTCTTCCCGATAGAAAATCAAACGTGAAAAATTGTCCGAAAAATATAAAATATATATTTTTGCAAATTAGTAAATGTCAAATGATTGCGTTGTTTGACGTCAATTTTTCTTCTCAAATTCGGGTACCGTGAATACAAAAATCTTCCGATCGGAACATTTCTCCGATCGGATATTTTTCCGATCGGCTACCATCATAGGTCTGGATATCGTTGGATATTGAAAAAGCCTTCGACTGTGTTTGGCATAATGGTGTTCTTCACAAGCTCCTAAAACTTGGTCTCCCAACTTATATTATAAAAATAATTAAAAGTTTTTTAAAAGATAGGAAATTTTATGTTGAAAATTGCCAAGAAATGTCACCAACCCATGAAATCAAAGCGGGCGTCCTTCAGGGTTCATCCCTTTCACCACTCCTATACAATATTTATGTTGCCGATTTCCCTTCCCTTAATTATTGCAAGAGGTCCTTTTTTGCAGATGACACATGCATATATTGCATTTCTGAAAATTGCCAAGAAATAATGTTTAACATCCAAAAAGCATTAGATGAAATATATCAAAATAAATCCTTCAAAAACACAAGCTTGTTTTTTTACAAAAAAACGAAAAGAAAGTAATTTGCCACAATCAAACCTAGTCTTATGCAATAAGCCTATTCAATGGGAAGAAACAATTAAATATCTGGGAGTAACTCAAGACAAACGTCTTACATTTTCAGCTCATATAAAAGAAAGCATAAATAAAGCTCAATTTTTGATGAAAATTTTATACCCACTTTTAAACAGAAATTCCCACCTGAGTATAGAAAACAAGTCGTTAATATACAAAGTCGTTTTCCTACCTGTTCTATTATATGCATCACCAAGTTGGTTTTTTTGTGCAAACTGTCACTACAAGAAAGTTCAGATTTGTCAAAATAAAATTTTGAAAAACATATTGAATCTGCCTTGGCATTTCTCTACAATTGGATTGCATGAAATAGCAAAAATGTTAACTATTAAAGAAAATTGTACAAACATCTATGAAAATTTCATTTATAAATGTGTAAATAGGCAAGATGCTATGCTTAAGGATATTCCTCTATAAATTGTATTTGTTTTATATTAGTTTTAAGTTTTATTTAAAAGCTATTGAGTTTTTTTTTTCCATAATTTTTCTCAAAACAAAACCCATTAATCAATTAAATCTCTAGTTCAAAATAATCATAAGAATTTGTATAACATTCTAATCACTATATTTAAGTAGCCATATGTACATTGTACCAAACAAGTTCAAATAAATGAAATGAAAGAAAGAAAGAGAGATAAGTAACAAATCAAAATTGATTTGGCATTCATCAAAGAGAAACTAAAGTTATTTCTAATTTATGAACTCAATACAATTTTGTATTTTTTTTTTTACTTACTTGATGAACACGTCTTCGCATAGCACCTCTCCGCCTATTGAATCCAGCTCTCTCCTTGAACTCATTTTTTGTTGAAGTTAATACTTGTTCAACATCAGCAAGCGTATTGTTTTGATCTGAAGTATAAAAAATAAAAAAATTAATTAATACTACACACAAAAGACTATGACAGACATTTTTTCTTTATAGATTTTTAACTAGGTTAAATAATTTTAATTTTTTTTTTTTTTGAGGGGGTAGAGGCTGGCGGTTTAGTACCATCTTTTTATTGAAAAAAAAAGCGTAAACGTACCCTACTCCGCATAAGAAGTTGTGTTAATTAAAATTGAGTATATACGTCCAATAAAAAACCCTAGTATCGGAACCGTGCTCATACTATTTTGTTAGTGGTTTCCCCTTACAGACATGTGGTTCATTTTCATACTATTGCGTCTATACTAGATGTGTTTCATTTGCTTTGGAGTTTAGACATATTTATAGTCTTTCTTGCTCTTTTACCACCATATTCTTTCTTACGAGGAGATAGATTATCCGGACGGTTAGGTCAGCGCACAATTAGATTTTAGCCCAAGCTAAAGAAGTCACTTGCATATACGACAAGTTGTGAGATAATAATACCAAATTAACCTCGAATTTTACCTATACTTGAAACTTTTGGCACCAATAGGCAGTAGATCCTTTTCCGATCGTGTCTCCGAAAATCTACTCAGAAGACATTTTCTGCCAGCACAAAATATAGCGAACCAGTGGCAACACTGCCAAGCATCCATCAGAGATGCCCCCCCTAAAGTGCTAGGGTTAACACGATCACCACAACGAAACCCCTGGTTTGACGATGAGTGCCGGCGACCACATGCAGCTTAACAAGAGACATACAAAGCAGCGCTGCAAAGATGAACATGAGCAGCTCGGGGGCTTTACGAGCAGAAAAGGAGAGAGGAGCATACACTTTTCAGAAAGAAAATAAGGGAGCATGAGAAGCGCGCGATCGAGGAGATAGAGGGATGTCACAACAGGAACGAGATTCGAAATTTCTACAAAAAGGTGAAACAAACCTCCAGGGCTCATACACCCCCAACTGAAGCCTGTAGAGACCATCATGGGAACATCGTAGTAGAACCGCAATCAGTGCTGAGGATATGGAAAGACCACTTTTCAAAGCTGTATAATGGCGATGACTACCAAAACTCCGTCAGCAATACAGAACCATTCAATTTGGGTGCAGAAGGCCAACAATTCCACCCACCCGACATGGACGAAGTGAAGATAGCGATATCTAAACTAAAGTCGAATTAAGCCGCTGGCGCAGACGGGCTAGCTGCCGAACTGTACAAAGCAGCCGGAGATGATTTGGTTAGGAGCATGCACCAGCTCATCTGCAAAATTTGGTCGGAGGAAAGCATGCCCGATCCTCAAAAACGGAGATCCCCTAAACTGCACCAACTACAGAGGTATAAGTCTCCTTAATATCGCCTTTAAGAACTCGTCTGCCGTGCTGTGTGAACGATTGAAGCCCTTCGTCAACAACCTGGTAGGTCCTTATCAGTGTGGCTTCAGACCCGGAAAGTCCACCATCGATCAAATATTCACCCTACGGCAGATCTTGGAGAAGACCCTGCTACTTCAAATCGATACATACCACCTTTTCATCGATTTCAAGGCCCCGTATGACAGCGTCTACAGAGACCAATCATATAGAGCAATGTCTAGTTGTAGCATCCCAGAAAAACTAGTTCGTCTGTGAAAGATGACAATGGAAAACTCACGCTGTTCCATCATGGTCGGAAAAAACCTAACGGACGCTTTTGATGTCAAAAAAGGTTTTAGACAAGGCGATGCGTTGTCATGCGATTTCTTCAACATCATTCTTGAAAAGATTGTGCAAACCTCCAATGTCAACACCAGAGGCACAATCTTTCAAAAGTCCGTCCAGCTACTAGAATACGCAGGCGACATTGACATAATTGGAAGAACACAGTGTGATGTCAGTGGAGCGTTTGTGAGCCTTAAAACGGAGGCCAGGAAGATGGGTCTAGCGGTTAACGAGGGCAAGACCAAGTTAATGCTGTCAACAAGAAAGGACAACCAACATCAACTTGGAGCAAATGTCAACATAGACAGATTTAACTTCGAGGTAGTTAAGGCCTTTGTCTACCGGAGATCCGCTTTCAACTCAGACAACAACACCAGCGCTGAAATCAAACGAAGAATCACCCTTGCCAATCGCTGCTTCTTTGGACTTTGAGTAGTAAAGTCCCCTCCCGAGCAACTAAAGTGAGACTCTACAAAACCCTCATTATCCCGGTCCTTATGTAAGGTGCAGAGACATGGACTATAACAACATCTGATGAAAACGCTTTGGGCTGCTTTGAGAGAAAAATTATTCGAGTGATTTTTGGTCCTGTCTGCATTAATGGAGAATGGAGACGAAGATTCAACCAAGAACTGTTCGAGCTGTACAGCGACACTGACCTAGCCAGAAAATTAAAGGTCCAACGATTTAGATGGTTGGGTCATGTAGAGCGAATGGAAAATAATGCTAAGGCTCGTTGAGTCTTCGAATCCGTCCCGAAAGGACGTCGCAAAAGACGAAGACCGCGACTCCGTTGGAACACACAGGTGGTAGAGGACCTGAACCAACTTGGCGTGCCAAACTGGAGACAGGTAGGGACCGAGCTATCTGGAGAAGTTTGTTGGGTGATGCCCTGGTCCGACCTGGACTGTAGCGCCAACATAAGTAAGTAAGTAAGTAAGTATACAGATGAAATTGAAGATCAGCAAACAAAATTTACCAAAATGTTTTGGCAACATTCAACTTATAAAGAAAGGCTTCATCTGTTTAAGATGATGTCCTTGTTTCAACGCAGGTGCCTTTTAGATGAATTTTTTTTATATAAAATTATTTGTGGTAAAAAAGAATGTCGATTACTATTGAACAATATAAACATTCACTGCCCAGTCCGTTCTTATCGGAATAATTCTATAATATTCAAAATTCCATTTCATCCTACGAATTTACTACTTAAATCACCAATAATAAGAAGTCAGAAATTTCGTAACATGCTTTTTACCATACAAATAATCACGAGTCCTAGTAAAGTTTGTGGCATTGTGACAGTAGATGATTTCGCAAGCTCCTCGGTGACCTATCAAAGGATTAAGAACTCCAATTAATTACTCCATGGTTAAGTGGCTAACAATCTCTATATGCACACTTTTTATGGTAAAGCAGCAAATTATTGCCACATGCGCCTTTTGTGGTACTGGCTGGTTGAACTCGTGTTGCAGGTAGGTTTCCCATCATTTGCTTGAGGAAATTGGGTCATGCCTTATTGCATCTTTTGCAATGTTGAACAATTGATCGTGAAATTATTTTTCCTTTTATAGACCAGAATTTTTTTCGAGTATGTGATAGTAATGTCTGAGATCCACAGTGGTAATTTGCCACATAGATTTCTTGCAAGATCAGTTTTGTTATTGGATCTTCTAATGGTCCACCAACGCGAATGATTAGTTTTTCGTCAAGAAATGGCGAGAAACTACTTAGAGAACGTGATTTTTGCAGCTCATTGTACTTTCTCAAATTCTTGAGAATAAGTCGGCATTAGTGCCGATCAAATGACATCGTATTTCGAAACACTTCTATTGGCGGATCCAAATCTAATATCTGTAAGCTTCATTCACATTGAAGAGATAGATAGCCCATTCTCCATGCTTGAACTGCTTGTTGCATTAAATAAAAGGAAAGATGGGACAGCTCCGTGTTTAGATGGCATCCCAGCTGAGTTTTACAAAAATGCCAGCTCACAATTTCTTGAACATATTTTAGTTTTGTTTAACAGAATTTTTGATAAAGAAGATATCCCAAATTCCTTCCGCTCTTCATCCATCTCTGCAATTTTTAAAAAGGGTGATCAAAACCTTCCTGAAAACTACAGGGGAATTTCTGTCCTTAGTTCACTGCGGAAGCTATTCACTCAAATTCTTTACCTAAGACTTACTAGTTGGGCTGAAAGAAATAATAAAATAAGCTGTCTTCCAAGCTGGGTTTCGAGCTAATTTCTCCACAGTGGACCAAATCTTTACTCTCACTAGTGTTGCTAGGCGCTTTATAGAGAAGAAAACAAATCTTAATGCCTTCCACACCATCAACCGAAGCTTATTATGATTTTAACTTTCGTGTATCGGTTTATCAACAAAATCTATAAAAAATTATGAGCAACTTTTCTCAAATACGACTGCTGTGGTTAAAAATGGCATGAACACGCCAAAACAATTTAGGTCAGAAACAGGTGTCCCACAGGGTTGCATTTTGAACCCCTTGATTATCTCGTTTTTTATCAATAACATTGAAGATAATATACCAGTTGGTGTTGTTTTTGGTGATCTACTTATTAAGGTGCTCCTTTATGCGTATGACCTTGTTATTTAACTGATAATCCTGAGACACTTCAACTCCAAATTAACAAGTTGAAACAATATTGTGAATTGTGGTTTCATAATAATAGATAATCTGAATTTTCGAAGTCATGTAAGAGGTAAATTGACCGCAGCGAAAGCAGCCGTTAACTGTATGTGGTCAAATTTCTTGAATAACAAAGACATAGACGCGGTTTCGAAGTTGAAAAAGCTGCCCTTGTTACGGAAATGAAGTATATGGCTGCATGCAACTAGACGAAATTTAAACTATCCCAAATGTATTTCTTCAAGCGTATCTTTAGACTCCCATCTAATACACCCAATTATGCCATACACTTTGAGTCAGGACAACCACCATTTTTTTTTTTTTAAAGAATCTTAAGGCGAATGCAGACACACTTTTTAAAAATTGGATTGAGTTGGCTTCAGAACATAACTTTCCTTTGACGTTTTGTTTGGATTATTTAGATACGTGGAGGAATGAACTTTACGACTGTATTTCTGTTATCGATGACAATATGTTTCAGACATTTCTCAATCGGGCAAGGGAGTCCGTATCTAGATCTATACACAACAAACTTAAGTTTTCTTTGAGGGAAGCAAATTATTTTCGAATCGAATTCACTTCTAGGAAGATAAGGCCCATTTGCTGATTCGGAACATAAATGTATGTTTAACAAGTAGGACTCGAACCCACGACGTTTGGCTTAGCAGCCAACGCACCTAACCATTAAGCTATACGGACACTACAAAATTGTATATGCTTTTTTACAACGTTTGGCCCTTGTTGGTGTCGAAGACTATATCTTAAATAACACTCGAAGATTCAACTTTCCCTTGTTGCTGGAGTAGTATTTGTACTGCATAGCACAACTCTTCCGGTCCAAATTCAGAGCGTAACCGTTCCTTTGTGTTGACTTGCATGGAATTTAAATTTCGATTCCTTGCCTGGTTTTAAACTTATTTGAACTTGAAAGAACCATTACAGTATGGACTGCAATCGATTTTCAATCAATGAACCAGAACGCAGGTTCTACGAGCTCTTCGACAAGACCTATGAGCAATGCCCCAGCTATAAATAAATAAATAGAGTGGCGCAATAGCTCTTGAAGAGCCAAGGCCTAAGTGGCTTACTCTCATCAACAATTCTCTAGGTGCGTGTGAAGAATTGAGGGGACCTACAATTTTACGCCGATTCCGAACGGCAAAGTTGAGAAGCACTTTTTCATGACAGATGATACTCTTGGAAGTTTTGTCAGTTCTTCGCAAGAGGCAGTGTCCGTGAAAGATGAAATAAAAACTTTGGGCCCGAGTAGGATTCGAACCCACGACGTTCGGCTTAGCAGCCAACGCACCTAACCACTAAGGTACGGACACTACGCCCCAGCTATGACATTAAAATCGTCTTTGGAGATTTTAATGCCTAGCTGGGTAGAGAAGAAATATTTGGTCGAATAATCGGACGACATAGCCTACACGACACCACCTCCGATAACGGATTTAAGCTAATCGACTTCGCTGTGGGCCGAGACGTAATGGTAGCAAGTACGCGATTCCCACATCTCGACATCCACAAGGGAACATGGAAATCTCCTGACCAATCAACCGTCAACCAGATTGATCACATTGCGATCGACGCACGACACTTCTCTAGCATGCAAGATATCCGCACATTCCGATGTGCCAACATCGACTCGGTCCACTACCTTGTTGTAGCCAAGGTACGAATGCGGATATCCCGATTAAGGCTTAGATTAAGGATTAGAGAACCAGTGGCAACACTTCCAAGCAGCCATCAGAGATGACGCCTCTGAAGTTCTAGGGTTTACACGGCCACCACAACGAAACCCCTGGTTTGACGATGAGTGCCGGCGACCACATGCAGCTTAACAAGAGGCATACAAAGCGGCACTGCAAAGAAGCACAAGAGCAGCTCGTGAGCTCTACGAGCAGAAAAGGAGAGAGGAGCATAAACTAAAGAAAAAAAGGGAGCATGAGAAGCGCGCTCGAGGAGATAGAAGGATGTCACAACATGAACGAGGTTCGAAAGTTCTACAAAGAGGTGAAACAAACCTCCAGGGCTTATACACCCCCAACTGAAGCCTGTAGAGACCTTCATGGGAACATCGTAGTAGAACCGCAGTTAGTGCTGAGGATATGGAAAGACCACTTTTCAAAGCTGTATAATGGCGATGACTACCAAAACTCCGTCAGCAATACAGAACCATTCAATTTGGGTGCAGAAGGCCAACAATTCCACCCACCCGACATGGACGAAGTGAAGATAGCGATATCTAAACTAAAGTCGAACAAAGCCGCTGTCGTGATTGACGCCAAGATGATGCTACAAGGGTACTTCCAGAGATGTCCGAAGTCAACCCCCACATATTCGGGACCTCCAAACAAAGTGGAGAAACATCTTGAAAGCTTGGAGCAAGTACAACACTGTAGGAAGATAGAGGAGCTCGCGCGAAGAGTACGAGGGAAAAAAAGAAAT
>CAKKXW010000005.1:52074521-52084569 GCA_920937365.1 Sphaerophoria rueppellii
TTTTTCAAAATTCTGTATCTCAAAAACGGATCAATTTTAAAAATCCAAATTGGAGTATAATATGTATGTATATTTATATGGTCTTGAAAACTGCATACCCAAATTAATTTTAAGATATTTTTGAAAAATTTTATATATAAAAAATTAATTAAAAAAAAAAAAAACGGCTCCGACGATTTTCAAAACAAAAATTCAATAAATCATGAATAAGGTTTGAATTTGTTCGGCGTTTAAATTTTTGGAATGAAATGTATATACGAGGTACATTTCCAAATTTTAATTTGTTTAATAAATTCTAATTATTTTTATATATATTTTTTTATTTTGAGTTAAGTGTAAGCTGTAAGTAAGAGTGTAATCAGAATTGCTTAAAGTATATCTCTTATTTTAACACTACCTTTTGCAATTTAAGTAATCATAAATATTTAGTTTTAGCATGCAGGAGCAAGTTCGTACGACCCAGTCGTGCACATTTTTTGTGTAGCATCTTAGCAGGGCCAGATTTAGAATTTATAGGTCCTGGGCCAACATTTGGTGGGGAGCCCCCTTAGTTACTTAAATTTTCTTAATATGGAAATATTTTGTGTATTCTTTTTTACATAAATTCGCTTATATCGCGAAGAATATCACTTTCCAAACTGAGGAACACGAGGTTGTTCAAACGATCTTGTCTCATACTCGTTCGCAATCTGTTTTCAATAATCTTCAATTTCGAAAAAGATCTTTCCCTACTACAGTTTGTTACCATCAGCGATAGCTACATTCGAAGGACCATTTTTGTGTATCAAAATATAGACTGCTCATCATTTTGTAAAATAATATGATACAGACAAATTTCCATTGGTTCTCCTTCTTCCCAGAAAAGTTGAAGTTGCAAGTTGAATTGGTACAACTTGCAAGTTAATTTCTAGATCTTGAGGGTAAAAATGGACAAGTTTTTCACCTTTAAATATCAACTGTATGAGGTTCCATCATACTTATCTCAAAAAAAAAAAAAAAAAAAAAAAAAAACAATCGTTCGTTGACAACCTCGTATGGAGAAATTCGATCCTTCAAAGATAAAATGAATTGACCGATAACAGAGAGGAAAATTTCTGTCCGAAATTTTCTTGTGGTGATAATTGTGCAGCATATGTTTTCCCATAGTCGATGGGATTACGTCGTACAGTAGGAGTTCGAACACGCACTTGCTCATAGTCATACTCTTGTTCATCAGACAATTCTATTCCTGTGATTTCATATGAATCAAAAAAATCTCATTAAGATTCAAAAACAAAAATTAAAGATTTAAAAAATTTAAAGCTGTATTTAAAAACATTGTAGAACTTTGCAAATGCTGAATAGTAGAATCGAAATCTTGCCAAAATTGAGTGTAAATTGTGGTTTCTATCCGAGACATATTTTGGAGAAGACCACGAGCTTGGCATTTCGTATTCTGTTTTTGTTCATTATCATTACAAATCTCTGTCAAGGCATTAAGAATGAATTTGTAGCCGTGAACAAGAGCTTTGACAGCATCCGCGAGGCATGACCATCGAGTTTTTTTTTCAGTGAATAAAAGACTTTCTTGGTATTCTCGGCCCATAGATGTGTTATAAATATTTCGTATCGTGAAGTTGAAGCAGTGAAAAAAAAAAACAAAAAGTTCTTCCATAAAATTGAAAAATAGAATTGCAGCAGAACATGCACCAACGGCTGATTGGCAAAACTATTTTTTTATTTTAATATTACAGCCTGCATTACTTTATAAAGGGTTTCCCAATAAGAGGTGTTACTTTGAATAGCCCGCTATTTCGGTAGCTGTCACTTTTGAAGCTGTCATTTTTTGACATTTGACAAGTAGAAACTACGCCATGGAAGTGAAACGATACACGCTTCAACAACGCATTGAAATTATTAAAATTCACTATAAAAGTGGTGAAAATTTGGCAGAGATGGTTCGTTAAATTAAAACATTTATGGGTCGTCGTGAAGCTCCTTGTCGGACCGCAATACAGAAATTGGTGGGCAAATTCGGGCTCGGAAAACCCAAGAGTTATTATTGAAAAGCCTCTCCATCCTCAACGCGTGACTGTTTGGTGCGGTTTATGGTCCGGAGGGGTCATTGGACCTTAATTTTTCGAAAATGAGGCTGGAGCAGCAGTTACGGTCGAGAGATGATTAATGATTTTTTATGACCGGAATTGGATGGTATTGATCTAGACAACGTTTACTTTCAACAAGACGGCGCTACGTGATACACAAGCAATGAAACCATCGATCTTTTACGGGAAAAGTTTCCGGACCGTGTTATCTGTCGAAGAGGTAATCACAATTGGCCAACGAGATCTTGTGATTTAACACCTTGCGACTTCTTCCTTTGGGGCTACGTGAAAGATAAGGTGTACGCCAACAGCCCAGCGTCGATTTAAGGCCTCAAAGATGGAATTCGTGAGGCTATCGGCGACATAGGGCAGCCACTTTGCGATATGGTTATGGAAAATTTCATGAAAAGGATATGGTCCTGTAAGCGTGGTCGTGGCGGCCATTTGGCTGATGTTGTGATGTTCCATTATTAAGATCATACATTCCTCTTTATAATGGAATAAACATCCGATCATTTATCTCAAAAAATGCCATTTTTCTTTGAATATTAAAATAACACCTCTTATTGGAAAACCCTTTACAATACCACTCATGTTTGGCACATTATCAAATGATTTATTGCGACAGTTATGCTTATCAATCCCTTGTTTTTGAAGAAAATCAAGAAGAACTTCTGCTTAATCAGTGTCGTTATGACCACAATTAAGGATGAAAGTCAAAAAACGTTCAACTGGTGTAAAATTGTTCATATATCTCAAAATCACAATTGATTTATCGATATGAATCACATCCGGTGTAGAATCTACACACCCAGAAGATATCTCTGCTATGAGATCAATTAACTCCTCGACAAATGATGACAACTAATAAACGTGGCCACTTTTCTTATTTCCATGTTCTTTCATGTGACAAAAAAAAGCGTAATTATTTCTAGAATACCGAGAAAATTACTTGACGAACCATTTTTTTCATTAGCAACACGAAAAGACAACCCAAGCTCCGCGAGAAATTTTATCATACTTATAACTTTTTTAAGAACCTCTCGACTCGTTGTTTTTTGTTTTTGTTGTGTGTGAGGTAATACATTTTTTTGCTTTGAGGTGGTGGGAAAATTGAAAGCGATGTATGCGCCTTTTTTAGCACCTTATGTAAGTTAATAAAACAAAAACTTAATAACAATCCACCTCAGTGATTCAGTTTAGGAAACTCGTCAGCAAAATTCGTCAACCTGCGGAACATTAACCTATGGACTGGAAATAACACCAACTCAGAATTCAAAGGAAATGCAACGCCAACAACATCGACGACGTGAGAACTGTAACTCTGCAGTTAATTAGTGCTAAAAACTTATAATTTATCAATTTTATTCAACTTAACTATATTTAATACAATAATTCAATTTATATGATATGTAAGAAAGTGAGTCTATCGCAGATGGCGGCCAACCTTAAAGTGAGGTTAGGATGACCATCCATAAAATAAAAAGCGAAATATTTCACAGTATTGTAACTTGTATATGTTGGTAACATTAGTTTTTAAAAGGGTGCTTCATTCCCCCTTTCTTATTCTAACGCAAACCTTACTGGAGGTTTCTTAAGTCTACAGGATTTGCGCGCCTATATTACTTCTAAAGGTACTGCAACTGAGCTCTGATGATCTTGGAGAGGTGAGGGAGAGTTCTTTGTTTCTACTGGTCTTACTTGAACTTGACCTGATGACCGATTATCATTGGTATCAGATTGTGGGTGTGCAGGAGATGCAGTGGCATCACATCGGAGTTCTTTTTTAGGCTGCGAAAATTCCTCAGATCTGGAGGCTTGAAAGAAATACGGATTAGTTGACACATTTGGAAAGTTAGACATATTATTTGGAATATTTATTATTGGCAAAGGTTTATTTCCTCGACCGGACCCTTTCCTGACTCACAGTTGATTTTTATGTCGCCTGAAAGAACCGTCTTTAGATTTTACCAAATACATTCGCTGCCCTACGGCTCTTAATAATTTCAGCTTCTATACAAGGATTTCGTTTCAAGTAATCCCTCGCTTAGACTGCGCCACCAGGCTTAAACTTACTTGTAGTAACCAATGGCCTAGGATTATGTAGAAACAATGCTGAAATAATTTTTCGGTGTGGTCTACCATGAAGGTTTTCCCTGGAAACTTTCCCGTTTCATTTGGGAATGCCCTATATGATGATAAGAATGACTGAAGGGTATCGTCATAATTGCCACCCTCATTTAAAATCTTCTTCATTGAAGTTTTTAATGTTTGGACCATTCGTTCCGCAGCACCATTAGATTCCGTATTGAATGGTGCTGATGTCAAATGCTGGATTGAATAGTTTTTGCAGAAATCGTTAAATTCCCTTGACACAAATTGAGTACCGTTGACAATAACAAGAGTTCTTGGTAACCCTTCCAATGCAAATATTGATTTGAGCGCGATAATGGTTGCGGTTGACGTAGACGAACTCATATTCACCACCCTGGCAAATTTGGAATAGGGACTCATAGTGATGAGCCACATCTCCCACACTTTGCATAGGTGAGCTGGGACTTCTATACTCTTTGGATGATTGACTGGAGTTAACCTGACACTCAATTTAACGGTCAATACCAGGCCACCAACAATGTTGGCGTGGCAAGTGCTTCATGCGGCTTATGCCCCAATGTCCTAGGTGAAGCATGGAAATAACTATAGGTACGTTGCAGTTCAACGGGAATAAGGACTCTTGTATGCTCTGACTGAAAAAAGAATAACGTTAGCACAAACAGAGACATAATTTTCTACTAAAATACGGCAAGAATGCTTCATAATCTTTATCTTTGCGACTTATTTTTGAGGGCCAAACATTTTTTATATATATAAAGACTTTCTGGAGTATGACGTGTTTGACCGAAAATTCGGTTATCGTTTGGCTTGTGATGGGGAACTCTTCCTATAACGTTTCGTAGATTGATTCTTTTGATAGCACCTGCTCTTGCTCCTCATTGTCAAAAATCGGATCAGGCCCTAAAGGCAATCTAGACAGACAGTCTGCATTACAGTGCTCTTTGATAGGTCTTATCGAATTTTTTAGTTATAGTTCATGAGAACGATGGCATATCGTTGCAGTCGATGGATGGTCATTCGTTCTGATCTTTGCCTCTTAGAAAATGTTCAATATATTGATTGTAATAATTTCCAATAAAAGCTTCAAGACCTCTGACATCGGTAGGGGCAGGTAGTTTTAAACAAGCTTTTACTCGTTCATCTGAGGGTCTTTTACTTTTGGACATGACCCAGATAGTTGATTGGCTCTTGCGCGAACACGCACTTTTCTAGCTTACATGTAAGGCCATGCTGCTCCAATCTTTCAAGAAAAACTCTTATATTCTGAAGGTGCTCAGAATTATTTCTTCCCGAGATGATATCTTCCACATAAGCGCCACAGCATTCCAAACCAGCCAATAGCTGATCAATATATTGTTGAAATATAGCCGTTGAACACGCCGAAAGGAAGTCTCTGCATCTGATAAAGAGAAAGACCAAACTCAATGTTGATAACCAATATTTGCTTGGAATCCTTATCCAATTGTATTTGTAAATATGCGTCTGATAAATCGATCTTTGTAAAAAATTTACCCCCTCGCAACTGATGGCATACAATTGCTTTTAAGATAGAGAATCAAGTTCTTAATCTTAATATTTTTGCGGGTTCGCTAAGCTCGCGTTGGAAGGGAGCAACCAAGGCCATTGTTTTGGCATTAAGAAGGACAGGGCACTCACACAAAAAATGTTGGAGTGTTTCCCTTTGCGCTGTATCTCCACAGCTTCGACAAAATTCGTTGTGGGAAATACCTAGTTTCATGGCATGTTGTCCGTCTGGCCAGTGGCCTGTGCAAATGGCAACTATCCTGCCAATGTCTGACCTAGGTTTATTAAGATGTTCCTTGTTACGTTTCTGGTCGTAAGTGGGCCGTATCTGTGTCCAGATACTGCCGTTGGTGACATTTTTCCATCCTACGTTGGATCTTATAAGAACATCCTAGAAGATAGGGATATTTGAAGGTTTGATCCCGTCCTAACCAGATCATCAGCGATTTCATTATTAAGGCTCTAATACTGTAAGGGTTTGCTACCTGAGCATCACCTGAGAGTGGTGGTTCCGAGACTTCCAGGGTTTCTGTAAAATTCAGTGTCCAAGTATGTATTTACCATCTAACGTCTTTAGAAATGAAGGACATGAGTGGTCTTTTGATAGGATTTTACAAAGCCTGGATAATTCTTTAATGTTATCAACGGATTCATAGTCCTTTTTCCATGATTCTTTGTTGGCTAAAGAGACACTCTTTATAAGGTAGCCATTGTTTGTAAGCAATCTTTCTGAGACTCCAAAGTTCCTCATTCCACCAAGTGATTTCTTACTACGCCTCATGGCACAATATGCTTTATAAGCCGTGTTTAATGCCTTTTCGCATGCACATACACTATCCTATTCTACACACCAGCCCTATAATTTTTCAAATTACTTCAAGGTGCCGAAAGATACTAAAAAATTCTTTATCTTGCTCACTTGAACAAAAATTTCATAAAAAACGAGAGATGATGGGAGGGTACAACAACTTTTTGAATTCAAATTAAAAATTATTTGTTTGTTTTTCATCTGTCGTTATCTCGAAGAAGAATGAAAAATCTTAAGCCCCATTAAGACAATCATTACAGTTTCAGTTTCATATGAGCAATGAGTTAAGCTTTCAGTTAAACTGAAAGTTAAACTGAAAGGGCCGACCCATAGAATCCGTCAGTGCGTCAGCGTTGACGATTTCAACTGACAGCACAATAGAATATACATTTTCTAATGCAACCCGTCCCATAATCAACGCATGTGTCGGATACGACGGACAGAGTTTCTCAACTTTCTACTTTTTGCGTCCGTTGATTCGTTGACAACTGAATTTGACGAGCAGTCAATTCAATGTGTTCCCACAGCAACAAGGGAAAGCAATGAATTATCAAAATTATGTTCAAAAAATAGTTTTGACACGATTTTGATATTTTGATTTAAATCTTTTGTTCAGATTTGCGGATTTGGGAATAATTTTTACCACTGATCTCTATATTACACTGGATAGTGTATTACCTACAAAGTATAACAGTTTTTTTGACTCCATTTGAAGATGACAGTCAATGTCCCTTTTCGACTTTTTGACGTCTAACCAACAAAAAAAAAGCGAAAAAATAAGGCGTTTTTCTTTTTTACATCTGAACAGAGTCTGAACAATGAATAGAAATGTTTCGAATAATTTAGATGGTGAAGGAAACAAGTTGTTATGGAAGAGAATATCAGTTTTGTAATTAATAAAAGTCGATTATATCATTTATTAATACAATTATAAAAATGAAAAAAAAAACCTTAATATTAATTCTCTAAATACAATGCTCCGAACTAAAAAAGAAAAACGAAATGTTATACTGTTATACGAATTTTTTCCTTTTCGACTTTATAACAATCTTCGAATGGAGTCACTTTTTCTGTATGGATACGCTATCCAGTGTATTATAGAGATCAGTGATTTTTACACCAAGCAAATGAGACTGTCAAAGTTTACAACGTATTCTATGGGGCGGTCATTGAATAAGAAGTACAGAAAGGGGTCTTATGAAAAAGAAGTGAAGCATTTTTCCAAGTAGTGTGAGTAGCACTAACACAAACGCATGTCTGCAGCTGAATTGTTAATCTCAGGGGCACCAAGCGAAATTTAATAGAATCAAGATTGTGCTTCATTGTGCTTTCAATTTCAATTCTTTTTTAGGACGCATGGTGTTTTAACACTAAAGGTGCACATGCACGGTTTTAATGTTTAATTTTTTTATTTTCCACTACATTTTCTTCATTTTTCATCCGTAATTCATCAAGTTTATGAAGCCTTTTTTGATCGTTTTTAAAAGCAAATTCTATAAACAACTTGAACAAGCGTTTAATATCATTTTCAGACATATATGGCATTGCGGAAGGAAATAACCTTTTTTTCTTGCACCATCAAGTATAAAAACCAGTTTCATGAAAGTGGACTTAGAATTTATTCCATCCAATTTAAGAATTTCTATCCACTTTTCTCTTTTCCATTCAGCTTTCGGAAATCTTCAAAATTGTCAAGGTATGCATTTTAGAGCATTAAAATTCTTGAAAATATAATTCACAATATACAGGTATTCAAATATTGACAAAGGGAATGTATAGAAGTATTTTCAAGTTGATTGTAATACAATCAACAAATAAAACCGTTTCGAAACACGGTGGAGGAACAATTCAAAAACAACCGTGCACATCACGGGAACTCAACGAATTTCAATGCCTTACCATCACCAACAGAAATAATACACCCCTGAACTCGACTGACAACACTGTCAAAGTTTGACAGCACAGACCCCAAAAATTGATAGCACAAGTCCCAAAAATGGACATCATCAGACATTTTTGTTGCTTCACTCACGTACACTGCTAACACCGCTTCCTGTACTTCTTATTCAATGGGAACACTTCCATCCGGCAAATTCGTTGGCAGCAACGTATGCATTGACGCTGACGGATTGACGGATTCTATGGGTCGTCCCCTTGATGCGTAAACACTCGTTTAACTGAAACTGATGAAATTCCCATCAGATTTCAGTTGAGCTCTCACACTGATCTCTATAATACACTGGATAATGTATCCATACAGAAAAAGTGACTCCATTTGAAGATTGTTATAAAGTCGAAAAGGGAAAAATTCGTATAACAGTATAACAAAAATAAACGTCAAAGAATCCCTTATCTCTTTATTACTGATCTCTGTTGTATTTTTATTTTTTTGTTGTTAGCTAGACGTCAAAAAGTCGAATAGGGCCACTGACCGTTATCTTCAAATGGAGTAAAAAAAAATTGTTATACTTTGTAGGTAATACACACTGATCTCTATAATGCACTGGATAGTGTATTACCTAAAAAAGTATAACAGATTTTTTGACTCTATTTGAAGATGGCAGTCAATGTCCCTTTTCGACTTTTTGACGTCTAACTAACAAAAAAAAAAGCAAAAACATAAGGCGTTTTTCTATTTTACATCTGAACAGAGCCTGAACTGAAAATTGTGTTTCTTTTTTAGTTCAGTGTGTTCAGAGCATTAAAAGTTGTGTTACTTTTTTCGTTCAGACTACTGATTCTGAGTGTTCAGAGTTCGACCGACGCGCTCGGAAAAAAGAGACCGAGCCTTGTGAGCAAAATGCTTGAGCAAACAAATGTCAAGCATGTGAGATGGGGTGAAATGAATAGAAATGTTTAAAATAATTTAAATGGTGAAAGAAACAAGTTGATTATATTATTTACTAATACAACTATACAAATAAAAAAAATCCTGAATATTAAGTGCTCAATTGCATCGGAACGTTCAGAAAATGATCAGGGCTAACTCTGTTCAGAGTCTGTTGAGCAAGCTCTGAAGACTCTGAGCTCAGAGCTCCCAACTAAAAAAGAAAAAACGCCTATAAATTAAAGCAAACTAGTCCGTTCTTTGCACCGATACAGAGATCAGTACTATAGAGATAAGTGATTCTTTGGCGTTTATTTTTGTTATACTGTTATACGAATTGTTCCCTTTTCGACTTTATAACAATCATCAAATGGAGTCACTTTTTCTGTATGGATACACTATACAATGTATTATAGAGATCAGTGGTAATACACTATCCAGTGTAATAAAGAGATCAGTGAACTCTGTTTTAATATGAATTTAAATTTCTCACAAGCAAAATGAAAAGTCAACTGAACGTCATACTGACGTCTAAATACAAAATACTTTAAACTGAAGTAAAATCAAAAGCGTTCCTTTACTTCGAAACTTTGCCCTTATCATTTGTATGCAGATGTACAATAATGTATCAGGAAAAGTGTTGATAAAGCACGAAAAATTCTCGTTCTTATTGACTAATTTCTCTTTTAA
>CAKKXW010000005.1:52180769-52191375 GCA_920937365.1 Sphaerophoria rueppellii
CGTGTTTGACAATTTCAAAATACAATCTAGCAATCCACGTTAAATTTGAAAAAGCGAAAACAAACAAAAGAGAACTGTTGAAAATGCGAAAACAAACAAAAGAGAACTGTGAAAAATAGAAAAATCTCACCTCATCGCTTTGTTTTTGTAACTCACATGTATTCATATAGACGGAAAGAAAAAGAAAATGAAGGAATATGAAAATTGCGGGATCTAGGGAGTGAAACGTAAGCCAGTTTCCCATCTTGTTACATATTTAATCTTTGCCCCTGAGCATTCTCTCAGCTATAAAAAAAAACTATAAAAAAAAACTGTCTGTCGAAGAGGTCCTAAGAAGAAAGTACCAAAGTAATAACTCAAATTAATCTATAATCTAAAATTCGTTTGACTTTATAGAATTAGGACATTAGGGAGGAACACTTTGCGCTACATTCAATATCTGTTGTACATAATTAAAGAATTAAAGTAAAGTTATGGTGGACCCAAGGGCCATACTAAAACAATGCGTTGGGCTCATTGGCCATCATGAATTTGACAAATTGTCCAAAAAGGTTGTTGGGCTCAACAGTCTTGGTATGCAGGAGCGCTCCTCGCTCTTTTAAGCGTTTTGTCGTGTGAGTCTCCAGCTCTTCCGCTGGCTCAGCACGATCTCCAAACAGGGTGTACCTTAAGTTGTCATTATCTAAGAGCTACTCCCATGACCCTCGAGGACAACGGGATTAAAATGAGATTATAAAATATGGGAGAAGTTGGGATGAAGAGGAAAACACACAACGAGAGTAAACCATAACGCAAATACATGGTCCGAAATTATTTTAAGAATCATGTAAGGGATAATTTTTGTTGCGGTGAATCTTACCGTATTTCATTGCTTGTGTGGCACGTAGCGCCGTCTCGTTGAAAGTAAACGTTGTCCAGATCAATACCATCCAATTCGGGCCATAAAAAATCGTTAATCATCTCTCGATAGCGCAATCTACCGACCGTAACTGTTGCTCCAGCCTCCTCATTTTCGAAAAAGTAAGGTCCAATGACCCCGCGTTATTGAATGTATCGTTCCATTTTTATTAATGGCGTAGTTTCTACTTGTCAAATGTCAAAAATGACAGCTACCGAAATAGCGGGCTTTTCAAAATAACACCTCTTATTGAAAAACCCTTTACAATAACTTCAACGCTTTCATTGATGACATTTGTTAGATTATTGATCATAGAATCGATATAAGAATTAAGCTGAGTTTCTGAAAGTGGTGGATAAGTTAAGCTTCTAAATTTGTTTTCAAAGAGCTTCTTTTAGTTGATTTATTCATAGTTTTATAGTTTTTTATCTTTTAAAACAGCATTAGTAAGAAGATCGACAATTACTGGCAGGTGTTCGGAGTACAAATCATTCATCACTTGAGGTTGAGATATGAAGTTGGGAGAGTTTATTATAAAAAAAAATTAAGAACGGCAGGATTCGATCTTTTGTTTTTAGGGATATTTATGTAGGATAAAAAGGTTAGGACAATATAAACGGATAGTTCGAATTTAATCTACACGAAATATTTCCCCATCTATTTGCGCGATCGCAACTCCAAAATTGATGACGACAGTTTAATTTTATAAAATCATTACGCAGAAGGTATTTCTATTTCGTTCTATTAACAAATGTCTCTATTGATGGTAAGCACTTTTATTTAATATTTTTTCTTATTACAATTGCTGTTCCGCCACCTCTATTGCTAAGCATATATAACCGTTAACATAGATAGTTAGGATGAGAAAAAGAATGTGGTGATGTTCTAGCCTTTGTATATATATTGAATGAAAGGTTCTAGCCACATTTCAGTAACCAGAGCGATGCCCATATTCGTCGGACAAATTTTTACTTGACCAAAAATGTAGGCAAAAAATACTGCAATGTCCCAAAGGCAATGTCATTTCTTATATATGTGAGCGTTTGATCTTTTTCGTTAACGCTCGTTAACAATGACAATCCAGTTGTTAGCTCTCTCGCGAAAGCTAACCTTTTTGCTAGGCAATTCGCCGCCAACACTTCGCTGCCATAGAGTGTCATAACTCCGCCTGTTCTTGAGCGCGCCACGTCAATGATGCCATGGGACATATCGAATAAAAAGCAGCGTGCTTTGTAAACCCAATTCTGTCTTCTATCGTCAAGCGAAATATACCCCCTTTGCCACCGTCCATGAATGGTACTTGCATCAATGAGACCGAACATCTCGAGATTCTCGGTATTTGCATCACTGACCACCTTTCGTGGAATCAGCACATATGCGATATTTTTGTTCTGTGTCCTTGAATGAACAAATATCCAAATTGTATCTATACTAATACATAGAGGACATATATTACCTGCTAGAGTTCCGACTTCGGTGGTTCGCTCTCTTTCGGCCTACAAGCTGAAATTTTCACATTTATACCTTAAAAGTGCATAAGTGTTAGTTTCCCAATGCATTTCTTATGGGACCTCTCACTAATACTTAAGCACTTTGAAGGTCTGTGTGCTCACTCTACTCATGATGTATATCCTGAGCACAGACTTCAAAAAAATAGATATCGTTGAGCTCAAATTCATTTACTATGCAAAATGAATATATTACTTTGTTTCTTTGCACTTGTCGAAAAGTCGAAATATTATGCGTAAACCTTAATTTAGTCTCGTATTTGCTGTGGTGAAATTTTTGACAGCTAGTGTCAACAATATTTGACGTTATTGTCAATAATTGACAATTTGGAAAGTGAAAACTAAAAGTGTTAATTGTGAATAAATTTCTTAAAAAAAAACCACATAAGAAAATAAATGTGTGTTTTTTAATTGTGCTAATCCAATCGGTCGTGTTCTCTTTTCAGGTTTATGGTGAATAAATATGTGAAGTCTTTAGTTTTAGCGACATAAATTGCCCCGAGACAAATTTACTTTTAGCCGCGAGTTTTTTAATTTATTTTGTTTTTTCCTAATCTACTAACTCGATGTTGATGATTGGAACGGTTCTGAGTCCGTATGCCAGCACTCCAACTATTCCACATTAAGAGTGGAACCATTAAACGAGGAAGGCTTTGGCTACTTAACATTAAGTTGTGACCAATTGGAGTGAAGAATCTGTGGAAAATGTTGAAAATACGGCAAAAAATATTAATTTTTCTGCGTTTTAACGCGTTTATCTCAGGAACAACTTGATCAAATTGAACAATTCTTTTTATGTTAAATTGCCCATTTATCGTAGAAGGCTTGAAGCTATATAATAATACGCTGCGACCAATAGGAGCGAAGCGTCAGTTAAAAATGTGGAAAAAAGGCGGACGAAGTCGCAGGCAACTGCTAGTTCAATACGCACGTCTTTATTGTACGCAGTTCAATTCAGAAGTAAAGAAAAAAATGTTGATATAATTTATGAGCTGACACACAAAAAATATTTCTTAGTTATTTTTAAACTAAAAACAATAGTGAAATTCAAAGTAACAGATGCTGCCAAAAATGCCTCAAGATATTTGAATTTCTTACGACCGAAAGAAGAAATTGTTCTCCTCGTCTGATCTGAGTACTATCTATAAGACCTATAACCGTAAAAGGTGAAAAAAAGATGAGTAACATTTTTTTCCTGTTGCCCAACCAAAGTGACAGATTTTCAGCACAGCAAATAAGAGACTAAAGGCACGATTATTTCGATTTTCTCTTGTGTGTTTTTTTTAAAGATTTATTAAGATTTTTGATAAAAATATTTAAAATTTATATGTTTAAAGTGCAAAGAAACAATACGACGTATTTATTTTTTATATTGTATGCATTTTTTTGTATGTTTAAGTTTATTTTTGAAAATTTTGAGATCAACGGAATTTTATTTTCGAAATCTGAGCCCATGAAACCCACCTCGACTCAAACTTGAGCATTCTATCTAACTCAGTGCGAATGTATTGGTGCAGTCTCTCATTTAAAAAGCATTGGAAAACTAACACATTCTCACTGGATTAGTATACAAAACGTCCAAATTGCAACTTGTAGGCAAAAAGAGAGCGAACACCCGCAGTCGCAACTCAAGGTATTATATTATATTGTCTATGGTTTATAATTTTTCCTTTTCAAATTATTTTGAGTAAAAACAAAATGCTTGAGCGTAAAAAATGTTCACTCCTTTCAAAATAAAAAAAAAGTTTGATTTTTCATAAAGTGAGCGAATTTTTCTTTTTTCAATCCAACCGATCTAAGATTAAATTTGAAGATTTTGTTGGCATCAATTAGCTTTTTGTTTTAGATGGCTACGATTTTTTTTTCTAAGAACATTTTGAAAACATAAAAACATTGCCTTTACAAACTCAAAAAAAAGGTTAAAAAAAATACATTTTTAAACTTTTTCATAAAAACTGCCGTTATTTTGTGGTTTTTGGTGATACAGCTAATCTGAGGTTTAAATTTGCTTGATTTTAATTTACCGTTTTTCTGTTTCGATCAATCAAACTTACAAAACATTTTTATTTTCAATTTTAAAGAAAGTTTTATTTATTTTATTATTGTTCGCTTTTGAATTCATCATTATGACTTTTTGAAAATCGTCTTCGGCTGTTACAACATTGTAACTTTCAATAGAAAATTTTCCCAAAGTTCAGACGTGTGTGTGTGTCTGCATTGGTGTTTAAAATCTTGTGTTGCCACCTTGATTTTCAATAGTTGCTCTTAACCTTTTTTGCATGTTAATACACCTGACAAAATCACGACGGACACGAGAGATTTGAGAGTGGCTTGGCTGTCGGAGAAAATACGTTTATCCTTGTAAGATACAATGTTCTATTTGAGCCAGGATATTGCCTCTTTAATAGCCATTACTTCTGCCTGGAACTCACTACATTGATTGGGAAGTCTTATTTCAAGCACAGATAAGAAAATATACAGATGTCTTATCTCCATATAAAAAAATAAAGTCATTTTTTTCAATTCTCGATCGACTTTTTTTCGTTTTCTTGCCAATATTGTGTGTGAGAATCAGCGTTACCACTTAACTCCTTTCGAAGTAGATCTACTCCGATTTTTTTACATCGAACCATCTCTAGTTTTTTAAATCTACTTCACTCAGAAAAAAACTTATAGGGCCAAACACTACACTACAAACTTATAGGGCCAAACACTGCATGCACATTCCAGTGATTATACAAGCAAACTGCGAGAGTATGGGGTAGAATGTGTGCATGCAGCATGAGTGATTTCAAGTTTAGTTTTAATACTTTCTTGTTTGTGCATTAAATATAAAATCTTCCCTTGTTCTCAATCAAACTCGCTCTTTTACCAATTTTCGGTAAGTGGTAACGCTTGCAAACTTGGTTCAGGCAGGATTGGCTTGCTGGTTTCGTATCTGTACACACACAATCAAACCTATCATGTAGACATGCACTTTTTGTTCGATTGTGGACTGTAGATGAGAAGATCGCTCATGAACGAAATGTTGCATGAAATACTCCTCTAATTTTTTCAGATTTCAAAACTCCATTTCGGCTTTATACTGCTTTTGATAAAATTGATTTCTTTTCCAATTTTTTTGTTATTGAAGAATATATTTCAAATGGAGATATATGGGAATAATCCAAAAATGTGAACAAATTAAAGGAATTTTTTTTATTTGGAGGCGATCGAGCAAATGTCTTAATTAATTTTCGAAAAAGCAAATAAGAACCACCCTAATGTATATATACCTATATATTATATTTATTCATTTCCAGCCTTATTTAAAAACGCTGCATAAAGCCTACATAAATTTATGTCATCTCTATAATGCCTCTTAACGCAAAAATGCTATTTATAAAACTTATGCAAGGTTGCATAGTACCATAATAAGCTAAATGCGTTTTGAGGTTGAATAGAGCCTACATGAACACCTTTACGAGCTACTTCGACTTATTTGAAGCCCAGCCGTAAAAGGAGCGGTTTTTCCGGCTCTTGCACTTGGAGTCACATCAAGTGCCTTGTACTCCAGGTTGGGGGTTGTGCGTCGGGGTGACTTCTCGACCACGTAGAACAAAATCTTAGTTGCGAAGCAACAACAGGCCTCGGAAACGGACGGATACACTGATGACGACCCAAGCAAATGTACAAAGGACAACGATTTTCGGATATGCACGTGGAATGTTAGGTCCCTTAATAGACCGCGTGCTGCCGAACAGTTAGCGGAGACCCTCAACTGCTACAAAGCAGATATTACTATCTAGGAAATGCGTTGGGATGGACCGCGCAAAAAGAGGATGAGAAACTGTGACATCTACTATGGTAATTGTTACCGAGAGCAACAGCGACTATTTGGATGCGGATTCGTCGTGGGAAGCAGACTCAGGCAAAAAGTCTTGAGCTTCAAATGTGTGAGCGAACGCATCACGACAATCCGAATCAAGGCTAAATTCGGCAACATCAGCCTAATATGTGCGCATGCCCCCACAGAAGAGAAAAAGGACGACACCAAAGACGAGTTCTACGAGCTCCTCGACAAAACATACGAGCAATGTCCTAGTTATGACATTAAAATTGTCCTCGGCGATTTTAACGCTAAGCTGGGAAAAGAGGACATCTTTGGTGGAACGGTCGGAAAGCACAGCCTGCACGACACCACATCCGATAACGGATTCAGGCTGATCGATTTTGCTGCGGGGCGAAATGTTGTGGTAGCAAGCACCTGGTTCCCTCATCTCAACATCCATAAAGGTACATGGAGATCTCCTGATCAATCAAGGCACTTGTCCAGCATTTTAGATGTTCGAACTTTCCGAGGAGCTAACATCGACTCGGACCACTACCTCGTCGTAGCCAAGGTAGTGCTACGAATATCCCGACAACGGCCAAAGCAAGGAAATGCTGCAAGAAAATTTGACGTCGGACGGCTACAATCGCAAGAGATCGCCAGGTCATTCTCTGATCGAGTGTCAAGTAACCTCTTAAGGAGTCCTATGCCGCCGACATCAAGTATCGAAGACCAGTGGCAACATTACCAGAGAGCAGTTAGAGATGCCGCCTCTAATGTGCTGGGTTTCACACAGCCACCAAAACGAAACCCCTGGTTTGACGAAGAATGCAGGCAGGCCCATGCAGCCAAGCAGGAGGCATACAAAGCGGCGCTGCATAGAAGGACAAGAGCTCGTGACCTCTACGAGCAAAGTTGGAGAGAGGAACGCCGGCTTCTCAGGAGGAAAAAGAGAGAGCGTCGGATCGAGGATGTTGAGAGAGCCAACAGCAGGAATGAAGTTCGGAGGTTTTACCGAAAGGTTAAACAGCTGGCTCAAGGTCATCGAGCAAGAACCGATGCCTGCAGAGATAAACAAGGGAACAACACATTAGAATTGCAGCCAATGCTGGGGATTTGGAAAGACCAATTCTGTAGAATGTATAACGGCGGCGACGACGAACAAAATACCGCCGTCAGACAGGAGCCTTTCATCGGACACGATGATAGCCAACAATTCCGTGAACCCGACCTAGAAGAAGTGAAAACCGCAATATCACGGCTGAAATCCAACAAAGCCGCTGGAGCAGATGGACTAGCTGCTGAGTTGTTCAAAGCAGCAGGCGACGAGCTAGATAGGAGCATGCACCAAATCATCTGTAACATATGGTCAGATGAATGCATGCCCGATGAATGGAACCTCAGCATTGTTTGCCCGATTCTGAAAAAGGGAGATCCTCTAAACTGCGCCAACTATAGAGGAATAAGTCTACTAAACATCGCCTACAAGATCCTCTCTGCCGTTATATGTGAACGTCTGAAGCCTTTCGTCAATAATCTGATTGGTCCTTATCAATGTGGCTTCAGGCCAGGAAAGGCAACCATTTACCAAATCTTCACGTTGCGGCAGATCCTGGAAAAGACCTATGAACTCCAAATCGATACCCACCACCTTTTCATCGATTTTAAGGCCGCATATGACAGCATCTACAGAGACGAACTGTACAAGGCTATGTCTAGTTTTGGCGTCCCTGCCAAGCTCGTTCGCTTGTGCAAAATGACGATGGAGAACTCACGCTGCTCCATCAAGGTTGGCAACGGGCTTACGGAATATTTCGACGTCAAAAAAGGATGCAGACAAGGCGATGCACTGTTATGCGATTTCTTTAACATCGTTCTTGAGAAGATAGTGCAGAACTCCAACGTCAACACCAGAGGCACTATTTTCCAAGAATCTGTTCAACTTCTCGCGTACGCCGGCCGTAGTGGTAGTCGGTCTTATAGAAGTGTATCGTGTTTCCTCCCAGAAGTCTTTCTTCTTCCCAAGAAGATCGAATACCATTTTTGGGGTGTTATAGTCTAAGCGATCTGGGATAGATCTGAAATTGTTTAAAATAGTAGTATGACCAGTTTTGTTTCTAATACATTCGGAGGTGGCTCTAAGCCTCACGCATGAATCGGCTGCCACCATTTTGGCGAAGATGTTAAGAGGTGTTAGGTTTAGAAGCACCTCCAAGGCTGCTGTTGGTGTTGAGCGTATGCTCCTGTGATGCACAAACCTGCTGACCGCTGAACTTTAATGAATTTATTTACATTAACCATCTTCTACAGTGCGGTACACCATACGACAACTCCTTAAATGAATTTTTGTCTGATTACCTATGTGTATAGCCAGTGGGTTATTTTTCGGGAGAAGTGTTGCTTCTTTTACTCTTTCATCAATATTTGCTTTCAAATTTAGTTTTTTGTCTATAATAAGGACTAAATATTTGGCTTTGCCGGAAAAGCTTAAGGATTTTCCTTTAATCGTGGGTGGGCTAATTTGAGGAATTTTGTACCTTCTCACAAGGAGTACTAGTTCTGTTTTATGTGGATTGACGTCCAAGCCACATTGCTTAGCCCAGTTTGTTAGCCTGTTTAAGGCATTTTGTAGGACTCACAACAGCTTGTTCATTGCTGTTTTGATCGCCTGGTAGCTGACGTTATTGAATGCTGCTTCGATATCTAGGAAAGCTACTTGGTTATATTTTTTGTATTTGAGGGAATATTCAATACTACGTACCAGCGAATGAAGTGCTGTTTCTACTGATTTTCCCTTAGAGTACGCATGTTGAGCTGTGGAAATGAGGCATGGTTTCAAGTTATGTCTGATATGAATTTCAATCAATCTTTCCAGAGTCTGATTGGTCGTAGATCTTTAGGGTTATCGTGAGAGAGTTTCCCTACTTTTTCCATTCTCCAGACTTTTGGCATATATCTCAATCTCAGCCTTACACAGCTAGTCAAAATGATCTCCAATGGTGGTAAGATCATGTCTTAGCATTTTTGTTATTCGGCCGGAATTATTCCATCTGATCCTGGAGATTTATACGGATAAAAGCTGTCTACAGCCCATTGCAGTTTTTCCCGCGTTACTAGATCAACTATATCGTATATCGTTTGTAATGTAATATCATCGCATAAGACGACGACGTCAAGTACCTCGCCGCGAGTGGCTTATTTCGAATTCAATAAAAAACATCAGTGCCTAAGACCTCGTTAAAATACCTCGCCGCACGTGTTTAATTTTTCAACAAGTCAAATAAGTCGACATCAAGAACCTCGTCGTCTACAGCTAACACGAACCCACAACAAGAACCAGAGTATATCAGGACTCTGTAGAAACACAAAGGAGTGTGGTGAAGAAACCCTGTGTTGAAGTATTGAGTCAGTGTAATGTAAACACTTTGTCTGGAAGCGTCCATTTGAGTCGTTGAAGGAATTGTTAATGTAAAAGTAAACGTCAAACGTCAGTGTAGACAGATTTAACTTCGAGGTAGTTAAGGACTTCATCCTCCTAGAATCCGCTATAAACTCAGACAACAACACAAGCGCTGAAATCAAACGAGGGATCACTCTTGCCAGTAAAGTCTTCTCTCGAGCTACTAAAACTAAAGTGTCTCTGTAGGAAACCCTCATGATCGCGGTACTAATGTACGGTGCGAAGACATGGACCATGACAACATCCGATGAAAACACTTTGTGCTGCTTCGAGAGGAAAATTCCTCTATCGATTTTTAGTCCAGTCTGCGTTAATGGAGAATGGAGACGAAGATTCAACCAAGAACTGTACAAGTTGTACCTACAGCGACACTGACCTAGCCAGAAAAGTAAAGGTCCAACGACTTAGATGGTTCGGTCATGTTGAACGAATGGAAAATAATGCTCCGGAAGGACGTCGCAGAAGAGGAAGACCGCGTCTCCGTGGAGCACACAAGTGGTAGAGGACCTGAAGCAATTTGGCATGAGAAACTTGAGATAGCTAGCCAGGCACCGAGCTGGCTGGAGACGCTTGTTCGATGAGGTCGTGGTCCGACCTGGACTGTTGTGCCGCCATAAAAAGAAGATGAAGAAGACCATATGAGCTGAGGGTTGGGAGGATAATAAAGAATTTTGCCGTTATGCGTTGGCCAACGATCAGGATAGGTGGAAGAACTTTTGGAAAATTGACAAAGTTGAGAAATTCAAAACAAAACAAACATTTTAACATACATATTTATAGAATATCGATTTAAAGATGGGTTTCTGAATTTATCCCTTGTACATTTATGTTAAACATGCATTCCAAAATTCAAGAATAATGGTTCAGTTACTTATACGTTAAGCGCTATGTTAGTGCCAAAAGACTAAATAAGTATCTAATTTATATGA
>CAKKXW010000005.1:52198925-52216799 GCA_920937365.1 Sphaerophoria rueppellii
AAAGATTCCAGTACCTTTGCGACTATTTAATAGTCGAGTTCTTTATAGAGCTTCTTGCTTTCGAAGAATTACTGGCCGTCATGCCGAAAGCGTCGTTGTCCAGGTGACCACTAGACTACCAGATAGAGTGGCTTGTCGGCACGCATTTTCGATAAAAGAGCAAGATGCCAGACTTTATCAAATGCCTTTGAAATATCAAGTGCAACAATCTTACTTTCTCCAAAACCATGTAAAGATTTGTTCCACTGTTCGGTGAGATAGACCATCAGATCACCAGTGGACCTGTTGCTGCGAAAGCCGTACTGCCGGTCATTAAGAAGCTTTCGTTCTTCGAGATATTTCTTGAGCTGATAATTTATCAGCGTTTCCATGACCTTAGAAAGTAGGGACGTAAGTGCAATCGGACGATAATTGGAGGGAGAAGAAGATTCGCCTTTTTTTGGTATTGGCTGGACAAACGCTGTTTTCCAATTGCTCGGAACGAGTGCAGAAGAATAAGATAGATGGAAAAGCTTACGCAAGGGTTTTGCCAGCGTGGAAGAACACCTCTTCAGAACAATAGCGGGGATACCATCCGGACCAGCGGATTTATGTATCTTTAGATCCTCTCGCCACAGCACGAGTGCGGAAGAAGATTTGTCCCGTGGAATCATTGACGCGCTCAAGAACTGGAGGAGTCATGACATTCTCTGGCAGCGAAGAGTTGGCGGCGAACTGCCTTGCAAAAAGGTTAGGTTTCGCGAGAGAGCTAATAACTGGAGTGTCATTGTCAACGAGCGTAGGGACCGAGGAGGAATAAGAATTCTTCATATTTTTTACAAATGACCAAAAACTCTTACTTTCTTTGGAACATTGCAGTATATTTCGCCTTAATTTTTGGTCATGTAAAAATTTGGTCCGCCGAATATGGGCATTACAAGCCTTCCTGACTTGTAAAGCCTTCCTGGATGTGAAAAATCGACTTTGAAATCGTGCCGGCTAAAAAATGGTATTCAAAGTAACGAAATTCAGTTTTCCGTGAATATTTCAAGATCTATTGCCCGGACAATCAATAAAGGTCAAGGACAAATTGTTCGTCGAAACTGAATATTTTCATATTCTCGGTTAATTTGAGGTCTTGAATCGACGCTGGGCTGTTGGCGTAGGCCTTATCTTTCACGTGGCCCCAAAGGAACAAGTCACAAATTGTTAAATCACAAGATCTGAGTGGAAAAGCCCTCTCTCGAGCAACCAAGGTAAAATAATACAACACCCTCATCATCCCAGTCCTGCTGTATGGTGCAGGAACAAGGACCTTGACAAAATCGGATGAAAGTGCCTTAGGCTGTTTCGAGAGGAAAGTTCTTCGGGTCATCTTTGGTCCCGTGTGCAACAGCGAACTTTAAGGGTTGTACAACGACATGGACCTAGCCAAAAGGGTCAAGGTCCAGGGACTCAGATGGCTCGGTCATTTAGAGCGAATGGACACCAATGCTCCGGCCCGGAAAGCCTTCGACACTATTCAAGAGGGACGTAGAAGGAGAGGAAGACCGCGACTCAGGGGGCGCACTCAAGTAGAAGAGCACCTAAATCAACTTGGAATGCAGAATAACAGCTAGCTAGGGACCGCGTTGACTCGCGGAGACTGTTGATTGAGTCCCAAGTCCACAACGGACTGAAGTAAGTAAAAAAGTAAACTAATTTTTCCTTTTTTTTTGTTAGCGCAGAGCCAAAGTAATTGCATGAATTCATTTATTTATTGTTTATTATTATGGTTTTGTTTTTTTTTATTTTAATTAAGTTTAATTTTTGTTTTTTGTTTTTGATGTTTTTTTTTGTATTCATGTAGACTTCCTGTTTTGTGGTGTAATGATAACATTTTTCTTACCTGATTTAACTTTAAGTTTCTTGGCACAAGGAGCTAATTTGTTTCGTCTATTGTTATAAATTCGAAAACAGTTGCATCTTGCTGAAAAGTTGGTGCGTCTTCTCTATTTGCATATAATTTATTTATATTGGTTTTGTTCTGTAGCTCCGTCCTGTTTTTAATTTTATTAAAAAGGTCATTTTGAAAAAATCAGATATTTTTTTTAAATAACAATGTTCCGATTAATAATTTACGTTTTGTACAAAATAAGGAGTTCTGACTGTCAATAATTTTATTGGGGTTAAACTTATGGCAGAGTGAATACTGTTATTGAATGTAATAAGCGCTTCCTTAAGTATGTTTTCGCTTATTTGTTTTGTGTCCTTGTCATATATAATCCTTTAAATTTCTGTGAGGGTGGCATGTAAACTTTCGACTGGGGAATTCCCTATAGAGTTTTGCGGTGTTGGGATGTGTAATATTATTTCATATTGATCGCAAAATGACTGATATAAATTTGAAATGAATTCCATTCCAGGATCGCACACTATTTTTTTCGGTTAACCGTGGTGACAGAAAAATTCTTTTATGGATTCTATGATATTGAAGCTGTTTCGAGTTGTTAAGATATTGGCGGATGCAAATTTGGAAAACCAGTCAATAATCGTCATGTTGATTGTGTATGGCATACACGCCGATATGTAAAGTATCTAGGGGGAGGCTAGGTGTGTCGGTCACCTCAAACTTCATTTTCGGAGGATGTCTCTCATATTTCAAAATTTGCATTTTTCGCAATTATATATTGATTTTGTTGTTTTGGTTTTCATTTTGGGAAACTAAAAGGTTCAGCGAAGGTGTTGAAATGTTTCGAGTATAATATGAGTTGATTAGTAAACCACAATTCCATCGTTAAAATTTTCAGGGGCAGAATGAACGGTTGATACATTTTAACTTGTTTCGATATCGGATACATTATTTTGCAATGATTTATTTACATAAACTTCAATGCGACTTTAAGCGTCAGCATTGGTATTTAGGCCATATTTGAATTGAGTTAAAATGTGTATTAAAACTTGACGTTTGGTTAAAAATGGGATCAAATTTAGCCTTTTGCTGTGTGAATTGCTTTAAAAAGGATTTTTTGACCAAATTTTCCGCGTTTTACTAAGAAATTTCCCTCATCAAAATAGATTGTTATTCTTAAAGGTACAATAATTTTGTGTATAAAACCAGACTTTAAGCAATTGATTTCATGAAAATACACTCAAGATAACAAACAAACTCTGTTTTATTCATTTTTCTAGATTTTGCAGATGTAATATAATATTTTGAAACAACAGTTAAAAAATCTTAAAACTAAAATTTCGTTGTTCAAACACATAAAAAACTAAAATTTCCCTTTTTTGAATGATTGTTTTTTCCGTGTGGCAGCACTGCAAATCATGTTTTCACAACTGATATCTGTTATTACAATTGTTTCGTTTTTTCGATTTTAAAATATGATGAATTTAAGCTATTTTATTTTAATCTCTTGAAATATCAATGCAATTATTAATTACATTAAATAAAACGGATAAGAACAGAACAAGACAACAAAACAGAAGAAAACTTCTCTATCATTCATGAGAAAAAAATACACGTCAAAATTTTAACCCATTTAACCTGCTCCCCAGCAGGATACATTTTAACCCATTTTATTCACCATGCTAATGTCAAGTTTTAACCAAACGTCAAGTTTTAATACATATTTTAACGCAATTCACACACGGCCTTAATGCACCTTTTCTATAGCGTATTTCATATTCAAATTCTTCAAGTTTTAATCGCCATCTTAATAGCTTTGAATTAGCCACTTCGACACCAAACTTGCCATCGGCACGGCAGCGCACATCCCTATTGGGATGCATGCCATGTTTCCAGTTTGATTCTAATTGGGAATAATTGTCAATGGTTGGATTTCTAACTTGGCTTCCAATACATATTTAGTTGGGCAATTTCTGGCACAATATTCGCACCTGCATGACATGCAATATAAAATTGATGTGTGCATTGGCTAAACATATCCTTATTAGGATATAGAAACAAGCATTCCAAAATACTTACTTCTGTTAGTTGTGCTGGTTAGAATTGAGTACTTTTTTTCTTTATGATATTTTTTTATACTTAATTTTAGATTTTGAAAACTTTATAACATTTATAACATAAATGTCTACAAATAAACGCTTCAAAATCTTGTTTTTGTATATAATTATAGTTTGTTTTTTTTTTACCAAGATAGCTTATTTCTTATGAGGGTGGTCTTAAATTTCCAAAACTATCAAAAATATTAAATTAAATTACATTAAAAAACTTTTTTTTTAATTTCTTATACATGCTCAATGTCCCAAGCATAGAGAATATATAATACCTAGAGTCGCGACCTTTTCCTCCCATGCCGAAAATACCCTCAAAATTTTTCTGAGGTGAACTCTCACAATCCTCTTTTTTTCCTGTCCGTGAATCTGTGCAAGAGTTGAAAAAAGTGAGTACTCAGCCGTGAGTAAAATTTTTTTCCTGTTGCCCAAAACAGTGCTACCACATGGCCTCTATAGAGTCGAAATGGACTCGTTTTTGATTCCTTGATTCCGGGACTCGATTTTTTCATGTTTGACTCGTTTTTTTTTCCAGACACAAAAAGGTACACTTACTAAGAATTTTATATTTTGAAAAAAATAATCACATGTTTAGATCGTTTTTTTTTTGTCCTGAACGCTTGTATTTCGAACATTGAAGCAATACAATAAATTGTTCGTATGTTAAAAATTAAAAAAAATGGTTTCTGAAAGAATTTAAATTTTTTTAGCGTGGACTCGTTTTATTTTTTTGTAAATGCTTCGTTTTTCAAGCTTCTGGGACTCAAAAATATATTTTTCATATTACATGCATTTTTTTGTATGTTTAATTTTTTTTTGAAAATTTTGAGCTCAACGGAATCTTATTTTCGAAATCTGAGCCCATGAAACCCACCTAGACTCAGATCTGAGCATTGTATCTAACTCAGTGCGAATGTATTGGTGCAGTCTCTCATTTAAAAAGCATTGGAAAACTAACACATTCTCACTGGCTTAGTACAAAACAGAGCGAACACCCGAAGTCGCGACTCTAGGTATTATGTTTTCTCTATGCATCAAATTGGGATTCGTTCGATAAAGTAAGTAATATCAGTGATAAAAACCTTTGAATAAAGTAAATAAAACTTCTAGCATTTCTTTTAGATACTCCTTCGACAGCTTATAGAAGATAAAATTCAAATAATTGAAAATAAAAATGTTGGCACCAACACATTGCGTTTGAAAAGAGATGCCTGGCGTGATGGTATGTACAAATATAGATAATCTTTGTTTTTTACTAATTTGTAATGATTTTCAGTTTCAACAGTTTGAGCGCAACGATGAGGGAAACATCACAAATTCAAGCTCAATGGCGAGGCACTAAAATGAAGGCCAAAGCAGAGATATCCACCTTCAAAAGAAACCTGAAAGCAACAGGTGGTGAACCGCCTCACAAGTCAATTGACCCTGAGCACAGCAAGTTGATGGCACTCATCCCCCATGAATTTGAGGTGGATGGAAATGAATTCGATTGCGATACTGAGGTTTGAAACACACGATACGTGGTTATGCTTTATGTAATTGGAACACATTTTTTTTATCCGAGTAGAAGAGAGAGAATAAGACACTGGTAATATTTAAAATCTAATAATGATGATATAAATACACTTTTAGGTTGTAGACGATGATCACCATCATCAAAAATACATGCTCCATCATCACCAATACCATTTTCACCACAACCACCACCTTCGCCTCCAACTTTGGATACTTCTTCTAAGAGAAGTCGACATTATTCAAACGGAGGGAAGTATATTACATGCTTTCCTCTTCGTCAATGAATTTTCATGTTTTGTTTTTTATCAGATTAACTGCAAAGAAGACGAACTCCTCAAAAAGGAATTGTTTGAATTCCCTATGGCAAATCGGAGAGCCGAAAAATTGTTTATGCAGATTGAACATGAGGAAAAAATTAAAGCATAATAATGGAGCGAGACGTAAAATGAAAAACATTACAGCTTTGTATATATATTTGGGGAGTAGTCTCAAGATGGAAAACGATGGTGGTGCCATCTTGAGAGTTTTTCACAGAAACAGTTTATTTTACATAAGTTTGTATAGAGTACCTGTGGGAAACGTCAAACGAGATGACGTCTTGTCGTCGTGGAGGGCAAACAACTTCACTTAGGTCGAAATTCATTAAACAAGAACTATAAAACATAGCTTTTCCTGTAAAATAATTGAAAATTTATCTTTTATTAAAGTTAAAAGTTTACTTTTTTATCTTCTTTGTTCGTTGTTTTTTGTTACAATGTACAAAAAATGCCTCATTAGTGCTGTGTTTTTGGTTTTTGATGTCCAACTTCTTTCTTTTTGCATTCAATCTCTTGCGTACAATAAAATCTTCATTTCCCGAATAAACAAATTTTTTTTGATTCATTAATTATTGAAATATTAAGAAACATTACAAAAAAAAATTCAAATTGTATGCAAATCGCGCTTTGTTTGCCCTCCACGACCGATAGAATGACAATTGAGATTGGTCGAAATTTATGCGCTGTCAAAAGGGAGAGAGCCCAAGAACCAATCTTGGTAGTACTTGCTTTGTAATTGTTTTTCCACATACAAAGCATTACAGATGGAACATTTGGAAAGGGAAAAAACTCTGCAAATGGAAAAAAGACACAAGAAGGAAATTCATCAGCTCAAACCTCAAAATGAAAAATTAAATAGAAGAAGAGCACTTTTCTCTTTAGTGATGTGATTGTGTTTTGTGTTGTTTTTTAGCTATTAGGCCGTGTGCGAATTGGTTTAAAAAATGGTTAAAACTTGGCGTTTGGTTAAATTTTGACACTGCATTGAATAAAATGTGTTAAAAATTAGACTGCGGAGGAGGTTAAAATATGACAGTAGTGGTTAAAAATTCATCCATTTTTAACCACAATTCATCCAATTCGCACACGGCCTTAGTTTGTATTCATTTAACCATTAATTCCGTCCATTTTTCTTCGACATTCATTCTTGTCATGATGAATTTGTTTTATTTTTTTAATGTTCTCATTGTTGCTTGTTTTTCTTTAGTTTAGTTTTAAAGAATCAATTTAAGGCAAATTCATTTTTTATTCATTGGGTGTAGAAAAGAATTGTTCATTAAATACACGTCGTGGTAGGTTGTTTCCTCCCTGTTGCGATCGTTTTGATTTTCAGAGGAATCTGGTTGATTGTCATCGTTCACATTACCATCTGTTTGCACAAAAAATATTATTAAGGTTTTCAATTTTGTTTAATTGTGTACCTTTGGGTAGAAGAACATCCTGTAAATCAATTGCCAAGTTATGAAGAACTGATAAGGCTATAATAGCTGTTTTGCTATTTTCCACCTTTGGAAACTCCCGTATTTGAAAGAACTTGTTTATAGCTCTTAGCTGGTCCGAAAAAGAAGTTGGCATTTTAATGAACATAGCGTCTTTTGGACGCTAATGCTCTTGCCACTCGCTTACAAATTTGACAAAGTGTGGGTTTGCTACATCCGTGGATTTATGCACCATCGTCTTCAATCTATAAACAAATCATAAAAGGTACGGATTGAAAATTAGTGTGAACATTATATACAAACTAACCTCGTTCCGTCCCCAATATCTAATTGCAGCCATTACTTGAATATCTATGGGGATATGGCCACCTCTATTGTCGCTGCTGAGGTCCGAACTGATAATATCAATTATTTTGATGACATTTTCTTTCGAAAATCTATATATTTTTTTTAATTCTTCACTTCTTAGGCTCATTGGGTTGAACCTTTTTTTATACACTTTCCGCCTCCTCGGAGTTGGTAAAACGTGAGTTAAATTATTAAAATCATTAATGAACGAGCTTAACTGGAAAGGCATTATTGTTTTCTTTTTAATTTCAGCATTCAACGCTTCTCCCAGCTGACCCCATGAGCTGCGGGTGATCGGTCATGAATGCCACAAAGTATTCGAATTGCTCCATCGAAGTCCTCTTACCATCGCTATTTGACTCTGAAAATACATTAATTTATTTATTTATAACTTCAATTATAAACATTTCTATAAAATGTATCATGACTGTTGCAGTGATGTGTTTTTGATTGGCAAATTTGAAATGTTTAAATTTTTTTCAATGAGAAGCTGATGACATTTCCATATTCACCTTAGCTGTGGTGAGTTTCGTTGTGACTATAGTTGTGATGATTAGGGGAGAATCCGGCAAATGTTATTGAATCACAACAATCCTCACAAGAAATAGTCACAAGGGCTTATGACTTGTGAATTTTGAAATTGTCAAACACGTTGTTCTTAAACTCACCACGAAAATACTAGAATGATTTTGGATGCGTTCCGAAACCTTAGACCGAAGACATATTTTTGTGTGCCTTACATTAAGTATGTTAAAGAATGCAAAAATGCATTCAAATGTTTAAATATATTGGCGTTGAGTTATAGTTCGCTAATGAACAATGTTAAGAGTATTAAGTGTTAGAATATGTTGATTCCACTGAGGCTAATCACGAGATTTAGCGAAGAAGATTAAGAACAAATCTCGACTTTTCTGAAATTTAGCGTAGAAAAAACGTAGTATTATAATAAATGTTCTGTAATTCAAAGTTTCAACCTACTAATATATAATCTAAATCCTATCAAATATTTGTTCTTAAAGTACTTGGCTTAATCTTGTGATAAGCCAAGTGGAATCAGTATATAAAATAACGTTTGAGTCATGTTTGAAACGTCATTTTAAGCTAGTATTCCACTAATCTTGTTCATTAGCAGATTATAATTTTTCACGATTGAATTGAGGAGAGATTAGGTAAGTTTCATTATCAATTTGATCATTGTTCATGAGATTTTGAAAAATAAAAATTAAAAAATTTGAATTTCTTAAGATTTCGAGAAAATACATAAATGTATTGTTCTGATTTAACGTGTTACCAAATAATAAGTTCTGATGACAAAAAAAAATGTTATGTTTCCATTATTCCAATATTAAATGATAGATTTTTCTGATATATATTTTATGAACAAACACAGTTTGACTTTTAACAAAAAATGAGATTGGTGAAGCTTTGGACAGAAAAATGTTGACCTTATTAAATTATTGACTAACAATTTGTTTGTTTGGCATTCGCTCTCACGATATTGAGCTTCTAGTACAATAATTTTTAATTCTCTGCTCAGCTATCGAGCTTAATTTCATTCGACACATAAAGAGCTCACGGAACAAAATAAATTTAAAATTTCTACCTTCTGAATCCGGGCATAGAGGACATATATTAATATATATGTAGTATGATTCTCTATGAATCGGAGAATAAATAAGTATTTGGGGCTATTCGGCGAAATCTTTTATTTTATTCTGTTATTCTGTTATGAATTCTCATACAAAAATTTAAGTTGTCAAAAAATATTTTATGAATAATAGATTTGGTATTCGGCAAGCCAAATCTGTTATTAAATCTGTTATGAAGTGTCAAAAATTCGAACATACTGAAAATCTTTTATAAATCGCCTATTTGATATTCAGCAAGCCAAAATCTTTTAAGAAATCTGTTAAAAATCATAAAAGAATAAAAGCAAACTTTTCGGGACTTTTATGATAAAAGATTTCAATAAGTTCAACGTTTTCAGTTAAATATTGCATTTCGGCTTTGTTGTTATATTTTTGTAATCTTAAAATTTGAACCGTTCATAGGTACACATATTTATAATAATTTTATGTTCAATCCTAATTAATGGTTTTGGCTAAAAGTGAAAGCGTTATCTGCAGCGAATTAAAAACATTTGATAAAAAATTTGTACGTATCTGCAATTGAGAAGGACTTTAATTAAATTGATGATTATTCACAACATTGCTTTTTTAAAGGTTTTTTAGATACTTTTCAAGAGATATGTATATGTCTTCCCAACCTTCTGCTAGTGTTGTCGAAAACCAGTTTAAATGAAACAAAACGGAGTGCATGTTTTGGTATTAACATTTTTTGACTTGCAAAGACTAAAATTATTATTAACGAACAATTTACCAACAGATAACGATTCGGGAAATAACGCAACTCTTACACATGTAATGGAGATATGCATTGAAATGCGAGATGCAAATGATTTTTCTTTTTCAAAATGATGCACGAGAGTGTAGACGCTTAGAACCCCTATCTGTTAGCACTGAAACGAGTTGTCGAAGAGCTCTGATCATTAAAAGCGTCGTCGTCGTTGCTAACTTGTACGAGCAAGGGTCCCACACCCAGCAGCGATTTAAGCTGCAAAACGCATTTCAGTAATGTCACCCAATCGAAGCAGCAATATTGATCAAATTGGTCCAACTGCACACCATCCCAATTAGAATCCAGTTAAGTGTCGATTGTCGAATATCCATCGACTGTTTTCGGACCGAATAGATATTTTTACATCGCTTGAATTTTCAAATATGTATGTCCATAAGTAAAATAAAATTTATTTTAAATTAAGAACAAATAAATACTTAATTTTAATTTATTATTTTTATCATATGTACATGCATTTAGATTACAAAAAATATTACTGCATTTTGTTTTCAATAGCTATAGCAGAAACAGCTCGTTCAGGACGAGAGCAATGTGAACGGCATGTCATGCGTACGGTATTTCTCAGTTCGAGATAGAAATTCAATTGCAGATTCAAATTGTCCAGTAAGCGCAAGAACCTGGAAGTACAGATGATGTTGTTCGCCGGCATTGAAATGTTTATCGCCGTATTTCTCCAAAATCATTATTCGCAGACCGGATCATGTTAAGATTTCAGAGTGTTTTTGGCAATTTCGAGATGTTGTTCGTTTAATTACAATAATGCAATAGCCCTGAAAGGAAGAAAGTTTGCAGTTGGAATAAACAAAATCCCGTATAACGACTTACAGCTTTTTTTAAAGGGATCAGTGGAGTTCTTGATTTTATTACAATAAAGCAGCTTGAGTTGACCTTTAATTTTCTGTTCGGGTTTGTCGATTTTCTCTTCAAGTACTTGAATAAAATCTTCATGACGGGATTCCTTGTCGTTCTTGCGTTTCTTGTAGATCATTTCGATGTTGTCGAGTTTCACGAATTCAGCCTGGTTTTTTTCCAGGGGTCACTTGTGGCTGTTAGTGACGGATTTCTTGATGTTGGCCATGTCGATTCGTTTGAAGTTTTCATCGATGGAAATTCGTGTCAGGGCTAGTTCTTGGGCGGCTTGTTTTTCATTTAGAAGTCTTACTTCCTTCGGAAGCTTTTGTTTCTTTTGTTTGGGTTTGACTGTTGGCTTTTCAGATTTCACGTCTTCATCCGCCGATTCTTCTTCATCTTCTCCAGAATCCTCTTCGTCCTCCTCATCGTCTTCATCATCATCCTCATCATCTTTCTCGTCTTAATCCTCAACGTCAATATCGTCTTCCGAGTTCGGCTCCTCCTCGGCAGCAGAAACATCGATCCACTGGCCATCGGTAGAATCCAAATCTTCATCATCATCGCCCCAATCAATAGTCTTGGATTTCTTTAGCAACACCTCAGCTCCAGGAACTCTCATGCGCCTGAATCTTTCCGTACTGTTTGATTTTTCGCTCCGCTTGAGATTCTGTATGTCGACCACGGAGAATTCTCGTACTTGACGCTGATGCGGCTGCAAGAACCTGGTGATATACTGATAGAAAATGAAGAGAAGAGGATCGTACATACCAATAACCCGAGATATAACGTCCAACTTCATGAGTTTCACTTCGAAACGTTCTTTTCCCGATTGCAGTTGTTTGAACAGACCCGCGACCAGTCCCTGGGGATTGTGGATGTAATGGATCCCAGATGAGTTGAAGGGTTCGGCATTCTTTTTCTTCTTTGACATCTTGATAACTTGTATTGTCGTTTCTTGGTTTGCTTATTGACACGATTCACCATCAGAGTGCTTTTCAAATCAACTTCATTCTCACGACCCAATTCGCCCGACTCTTTGATTTCTTCGTCATGACCAAGGAAGAATTTCAATGAAGCCTTATGTACCTAAAAATTGAGTTTGTTTGTAAGAGAATTTGAAGAGCAAACGAAGAACTTACTTTAGAGATTTTCGCGAAACAGCTGCCAAGGCGATTTCAGAAAACCGGCCATTCAAAACAGCAGTTCCGGAAAATGCAGGGGCTGGTTTCTGGAAGGATAGCATCTTCATACAAAATAGATAAATAAAAACTGAATTGAATTTAAATTAAACTTACCATCAGTCTTGGATATCCATATTCTTCACAAATTTAATTCAGATTGACAAATCACAAACAATTTATTTAGGTAACAGCTGATAAATGACAGATGTCTCATAACAGATTTCTTTTTCGAAAAATTAATAACAGAAATTTATAAAAGTTCGAAGTTCTGAATACCAATTATAAAAGATCTTTTATTTCTAAATCTTTTATGATTCATAACAGAAAATTCATAACAGAATAACAGAAATGGCAGAATAGCCCGAAATATGTTTCTTGTTACCTGGTCTGAAGCAGGTCACAAATTTGAAAATTTTACGAAAAAAGTCACAAAAATCATTTCACCTCAACTTGTGACTTGTGAGATATCAGTGAGGGTCCTCAGAATCGGGCTGTTAATTTCAATAAATTGAACGTGTTCAGCTTTAAATTATTTCTTATATGAGAAAAGTACCTATTCGGCGCAAACAAAATATAAAACTAAGGCTGTGTGCGAATTGGGTTAAAAAGTGGTTAAAACTTGACGTTTGGTTAAATTTTGACACTTCGCATTGAATAAAATGTTTTAAAAATTAGGCCGTGTGCGAATTGGGTTAAAAAGTGGTTAAAACTTGACGTTTGGTTAAAATTTGACACCTCGCATGGAATAAACTGTGTTAAAAATTAGACTAGCTGCGGAGCAGGTTAAAATATGACAGGGGTGGTTAAAAATTCATCAATTTGTAACCACAGTTCATCCAATTCGCACACAGCCTTAGACTAGCTGTGGAGCAGGTTAAAATATGACAGCAGTGGTTAAAAATTCATCCATTTTTAACCACAATTCATCCAATTCGCACACGACCTAAGTGCAAATAAATATATTTGTTGAGTTTAATGTTGAGGTCATGTGCAAATAGGATGAATTGTGGTTAAAAATGGATGAATTTGTCTGACAAAATAAATTGGCCGAGGAATTCTGAGGCCTTCGTAAAATATGTTCGGAGCTTAAATTAAGTTTTGTTATGTTAAAACTATACATTATTAGGAAACTAAATAAATAAATAAATAATATATAAAACCTAAGTATGTATTAATAAATCACTGGCCAAGTGAATGAAAAGGTTATTTTTTAAAGTTACTCATGTTTGTGTTTCTCCTAAGTGAAAGGGTCAATGAGTTCCCTAAAGAGATGGCATGTACAAAGAACAAACGCTACGATTACAAACAATAAAATTGAGGTAGAATTAATGAGGATTATCTTTGGGAACTTGCAAAATTTAATCTGCTGTAGAAGTAGTCAGGTTGCTTAGTGTTCTTTATATTAAAAAAAAAGTATTAGAGTTCTGAACTTCATAAGGTTGTTGACACTAATGCCCACGATCTGCATGGAAAAGGTTGATATATGATCATACAGCCATTTTTAAAAATGTATCTGGCCAAATTTTTGTAGACAACCTTAAATTTTCTTTTAGTAATGGAATCGACCCAGCAAAAGATCTCACATCCTTATAACAAGATTGGCAATAATAAAGACTTTACAAGTAACATTTTGGTATTGATTGGCAAAGAATTTTGCGTGGACCATGAGAGTCGAAGACCACAGTAGACATTAAAAATTGTAACCGAAACATGATCATTTCAGGAGAGAGAATTGTTGAAAATAATTCTAAGGTTACTAACTTTAGATACGTATTCTTTAGAAGACTAACCAAGTTTCACTGGCGAAAATACAGAAGTATCTAATTTTCGCTTAAAAATGAAAATGGTTACATCCAAGAATGATAGTACGATTCCACCACAACCGCTGTCAGCACCACCCTGTAGTCCAGCGTCTTAATAAAATGTGGCTGCAAGTTGCACCAAGACTGAAAGAGATTATTCTCTTCCAAATGACGATCCATCGGCTCCTACCCCTCCAACACAATTTACATCTCCCGTCTTTCTTTCATATAAAATGAAGCCAATAATCCAACAGCCCTCAAGAATACCAAGGTTTAAACCCCACTCAGACTCCAGAACTCTTCAAAATATAGTTTTCAAAAGCTGTTGGACACTTATATGAAGGCATTGAACATCATTGTATGGTTTTAATGTTCGAAATACAAGCGTTTAGGACAAGAACTAGACGATTTAAACATGTGATTATTTTTTACAAAATATGAAATCCTTAGTAATTGTATCTATTTGTGTCTGCAAAAAAAACGAGTCAAACGTGATAAAAGCGAGACCCGGAGTCAAGGAAGTAAAAAAACTAGTCCTTTTTGATTCTATAGAGGCCATGTGGTAACACTGCTTTGGGCAACAGGAAAAAAATTTTACTCACGGCTGATTACTCACTCTCTTGTCACCTCTAACACAGATTCACGGACACGAAAAAAAAAAAGAGGATTGTGAGAGTTCAAATCTTACACAGATTCACGGACACGAAAAAACCAGAGGATTGTGAGAGTTCACCTCAGAAAAATTTTGAGGTTGTTTTCGGCAAGGGAGGAAAAGGTCGACATTTAGGTATTATATATTCTCTATGCTTTTTGTATTGTGCGATTTGTGTTTAAAGAAAAAAAAATCATTCCAAATATGGACTAATAGCAGTGGAATATTATCCTAAAGGCAAATTAGGCACATGCCTAGGGGCGCGAGCCTACAAAGGGGTGCGAGGGCGTAGTAATTTTGAAAAATGGCAAATAATGCGAGTTCATACGTAGTTGTTGAACTAGCAAACTCATGAACTGGGAACCGCACTTCCTGAGCAATTCCACTTACTACATTCTACATGCAAATATCTGCTCAAACAATATGCTCTACAATCAATAAACAATAAACATAGACCTGAAACGGTCAAATGGTTTGATCTTCCTGAGCAGACAAAGTATAAGCTTCACAGTTGGAGTCATAATAGAAAACTGCCTTATAGGTAGACATGCTTCGAGACAAGAGGTCTCGCAAACGACTTCTTTAGAAGCTGCATGAACGCGAAGAAAGAGGAAACAGTCCAACACCTTCTACGTACTTGTGCGGCACTCTTCAATAGAAGGAATAATCTCGGTAATCTCTTCTACGATAATACCAGTAAACTGGCAACGGTCGACACAAGATGTCTCCTTAACTTCATTGAAAGTACAAAATGGTTTGTTTAAGTTCATTACACTCCCATGAGTCACTTCTTTAGTGGTATCACAATGGACCATGGTCTAAGTGAGTCAACAACATCTAGATAGCCACTTCAACTCCATTCAGAGTCAACTGGGTTTACCTTCTTCGTTTGCCAACTCCGCAATTGACATAGCTTCCTTCTAATTTTGTAAACTGTTTTTTTAATATTGATTTTACTTATTACAGGTGCAAATAACCTAATTTTCGAAACTCATTAGCGGGTGGTAAAGATTTTGATTTATTAAAAACCCCATATTTTCTGGATTGAATTTTGGGGCAATCTGCAAATCTGTTTGCATAACAACCAATTGGATTAAAAGATTTATGTGGCTTTTCTTACATCCATGAAGAATTGCTACTAAAATTCAATGTTTTTTGGCGTGTAAGAAATGTGCAAAAACGAATCAATCTATATTGTTTATCATTTGCAATGAATAGACATGCATTTTTTACAAGCTCCTCAAAGTATGCTTTCTTGTTCCGCTTTCATTTTTTTCTAATTTCCTATCTTTGTGTGACAAAGATCATTAAGAGGCCAGTTATAGCTATCATTGGTTTTCATCATTGAAACACATCATTGGAATTTTTCTGATAGGTCGGTTATAGCAATCATTGAAAATTTCTGTCAGGAATTTTTTTCCTGCCGTAATTTTATCATTGGAATTGTGAGAAATTGAAACACAGATCATTGGAATTATTCAAAATTGAAACGCATCTCATTGGAACGATTCGTTTCATTTTTTGACAAAAATCCATCAGCTGTTCAGGAAAACGAATTTCCGTACGGAAAATAGAAAAATACGTTTTTAACGAAAAATAAGCTTGCGAACTTATATTTTGTTCTCAAAAAAAATTCTTAAAGTATTTTCCGGTCGATCGGTATTTAAATTGCATTAGTAATCAGAAGAAAACATAGTTAAATTTCCATTGAAAATTTTTTCCTGATGGATTTCAATGATCGCTATAACTGGCCCCTAAGGGTATTCACGTAACGAGATAATTTTCTACTTTGCAGAAAAATAGAAAATTCCGCAAGAGCTTTAAATGAACACCCCGGCAGAAAATAGTTGCGTAAACAAGGGAAACAAACAGCTGTTTGTTAAACGTCAAAGTGAATTTATTCAATTCACGTCTTCGATAATATATGTTAAAGAGATTCTTTTTTTTTTTTATTCTATTGCATTTTGATTTTTGCTCTTTAAGATGCCAAGAAATAGTTTGAAAACAAAATTCATTAATTCATTTGTTTGTTGATTCTAATTGATTTTTTTTTTTTGTTGATTTAATTTGAGAACTTCCCGCTTATGTCAGTTCAGTTGGCGAAAATATGAAATGAGCGCCAAATTAAACGTCATACATTTTATCAGGTTATTTTCTGCAGTGTCTGCTTCAAATTTGTGAGATAAAATTCTACGATTTGCAGAAAATTTTTCCCATACAAATTTTGACAGCTCATTTCTACCGATAGAAAATTCTACGGTTTCTACGGTTTCTTTTGGTTTTCCGCGTTTACGTGAATACCCCTATTGCAAATGATAAACAATATAAAGTCTGCAATGGGAAACTAAAACATCAGTAGAGTTGTTAGCGCAGTGCGTGGTTTATTGGCTTCCCAACTGGCTGGTCCTAGGTTCAAATCCCATGTGAACTCAAAAAGTTTTTCGATTAAAATGAAAGAACAACTAGACAGCACCACTAATAAAGGAGTCTGATGATCGGCTTGGCACCCGTGAAATAGCTATAACTCCAGCCAAATAGAGGAATTGACGGAAAAAGCCATTGGTGGAAGCACCTCTAAGTTACTATCGTTGTTCAAAAATACATAAATGAAATTGACGGACGCAGCCTAACTGCAGTGTTAAATAACACAAAAACAAAATATAACGAACCAATCCCTTTTTGGAATAGCTGTGTTGTCTGGTCAGCTGTAAAATTGTTTTGTGCATGATAATCACAACAACAGAAAACTCAGCTGTAGTATATGTGTAAAATCCGTGTACAAATATGTGTAAATCCGTCTCCAAAAAGAGATTCAAGAGAAATCAATCCATTGAGAAATAAATTCAATTTCTTTGCGAAAGAAATGCGTTTAAGGGAAAAAAAATTGCCACTTTTACGTCACGGATCAATTCTTGGGTTGTAAGAAAAGCCACATTACTGTTCGGCAGTCGGTACATCATTAACTAAAATATTTCAAACCAAACCCGTTAGATCCTTAGGACAATACTAATAGATCTCATGTAAACTTAGACTCCTTTTCCTTGGCCCTCATTTCAACGCGGTGCAGCGGTTTTGGTCAAACGATAGTACTAGATATATTTAATATAGGGGTGCCGATACGACGCTTGCCTATGGCGCCGTCAACGTTTAATCGGCCACTGACTAATAGGAAGCCTTTATTGTACATATTGATATGAAAATCAAGTTTACTTACCGTCGAGTGCAGTCGCATTATTTTCTTGCTCCCGCCTAAAATTACAGGCTATTCAATATCCATCACCTCTTTGTCTTTTTCTTTGTGCCCTAATTTTATTCACATAATTAACAATGTCAAAGTGCTTCGCTTGCAATTGTGACGTCAATGCTGACCGT
>CAKKXW010000005.1:52217299-52349958 GCA_920937365.1 Sphaerophoria rueppellii
ATAACCATTTATTAAAAAAAAAACTAATAAAATTTGTCTTTTCTAGTTCCTGTCGGCGAACTCTTTTATTATTTAATCAAAATCGACGTTTTCAGCAATTTCTTCCTCGATTGATAAAGTTTCCAATTTGGCAATTGGAGTGCGATGTTGTCAAAAAACTCCCCTCCCCACTAGCAACCGTTACAGGTATAGTTTATAATATGCGCATTGGTGTCCATACACATTGATACAATTATTGTAGGTTGCGATCTTTGATAAAATTTAAAACAAAACAAGGGTAGTCCCATTCTGATCAGGCAAAAAAGATTTCCGACTTACGAGTTCATCACACAACATACACCTATCTAAAGGGTTTTTCAACAAGTTTTTCTTAAATAAAACAAAAACGGTTTTGGATATCAATGAAATTCTTTATTCCTGTGGAAGTACATTTGATGACATTATGTATGGATGATTTCTTTTGCATGGCCACCACGGGCACGCTTGCAGAAGTCCAGACGCTGAACCCAATTTTCGACGATTTTCAAGTCTGTTGAAACCACATATCGTCCAAGTCCATATCATCCAATTTATTCCAAAAATAATCGGTTAGCATTGAGCGATTCCCATTCACAGTAACGTGCCGGTCTTGATCATCACGGAAGAAGTACGGCCCAATGACACCACCAGCATGTAAACCGCACCAAATAGTGATTTTTTCGGGATGTAATGGTGCCTCGTGAAGCACATGTGGATTGCTGCCTGACCAATAACGCATATTTTGCTTATTGACGAAGCCATCCAGCCAGAAATGAGCCTCATCACTGAAGATGTGTTCTTGCGTCAATTTGATCTTGTTAAGATGTAGGCCAAGATCTTTTTGCGAAATTCGCCACAACGACGTCACAGAGACTGATTTGGGTCTTCCGAAATTGATGCGCTAGCGGCAGCATTATTCTCGACACTACGGGCACTTCTTTGTCTCACTGGCACGGGAACATTTTGTACTCAGCCTGTGGATTTAAATTTTTCCACTAGACGCTCAATTGTTGATCTTGCAGGACGATTATGACGACCATAAATTGTACGTAGCGCTCTTAAAGTGTTAACCTCTGACTCCGAATTTCGGTAGTAAATTTTAATAATTTTGACTCGTTGTTGGATCCATGATGAAATGGCAAACCTTACTGAAGAGAAATGTTAAGAGAGCGATGGCGTCGTTTGCTGTCCCTATTGGTCTACTTTTGTAGCGTCCCTATTGAAAAACCCTTTATATCTGATTAGAGTTAATTTCAGTTAATTTCAATTGGAAATCACCACAGAGTTTGACAAGGTCAGGTTTTTCCGGAATCTGTTTTATATTGTACAAAAAAAACAATATTCCGAGTACTCATTTAACCGTTCAAATCTTTCATTGACTCAAATTAATGTAGTGTCCAAAAGACAGTTGAAAAAATCAATCTCAATTTTTTTTCCGGAGAAGCTATAGGTTCATCGTGGGCAGTTTCACCAGCTTGACGCTTAACATATTGAATTCTTGTCGTGGCTCTAAACACAGGTTCAATTTCCAGTTCTTCAGCCAATTCCTTCGCCGTTAAAGCCTGTATTGTAACTATTTGTCCTAGAACGTGTCATAAGTGCCCGTGAGATCGTTTCCAAAAATAAGTAGAACAAAGTTAAAAATCCTTCATCTTCATGTCTCATCTTTGATGAGACAATAATTTGTTTTAAAATAATTGGAATAACTGTTTTAAGTGCGTGCACCGATTTAATGAATGAGAATGAGCTGAGTGTGTTCCGCTTCGTCAAAAATAACATCAACTCTCTCCAATTTAAACGTAAAAAAGAAATAGTTATGTTTTCTCGATGGTCGGGGATGGGAATTTCCGGCGGATTTAAATGCATGCAGTGCAGTGCTCCGATTTGAAGACTGCGTTCCATACTAGTGTTGCCAACATAATTTTTTCGCTAAATTAAGGGAATTTTCAAGTAAGTAGGCCTTGCTCAATGAGCGAGAGGAAATAAAGTGGCGCCTGCGGTGCCCCACCCTAACGCCGCTACTGCCTAGGTACTAAATATAGATTTACTATAGATACATATTAAAAAAAGTAAACAAAAATATTTTCTTATCAAAAAAATTTGCTTTAGATAGCCAACGTATATATCTACACTAAGTGTCATTAACACATCTCTTGAATGTGAAACAAGCCCAACTTTTAAAAGTCGGTCTCATTTCACTTTAATTTCGAGTAACTGAAATAATTCCAATTTTTTTTTCAAGTCGGCACTTTGTCTGTTTCGCTTGGTTTTATTTCACGGCACCGATGCACGCACGTTTCAACCTAACCTAAACGCTCTACCTTTTAGAAAAAACGCTCGTGAATAACTCTATAATAATATACAAAACTTTCAAAATATGGAGTTAATTTTTAGATAAGATTAGATATGCATAATAAGATATCTAGATTAGATATCGCCTTTTAAAGTAAGGTAAATAGCAATATTCATGACCGTCAATTCAATGTAAGACTTAGACGTAGAGCAACTAATTCCGTTTCGCTCTCGTGTTTTAATAAAATATTTATTCGAAAAGACTAAACTAAACTTAACTAAATAGGTTGTAGGTGCGTACCTAACGAACAGGTCAACAATTACATCCAATAAGAATCTTGCTACTATACTTACCTTACTGCACACTGTACATTATCAAAAAACACAGCCAAATGCGCAAAGTGTTCGTTTGGGAATTGGAGCCTTATTACGCATTACACCGCGCCGCCGCGTGTTGATATACCGGCAATAATATTTATTCCTTAAACGTTTGTAATAAAGGAACAGCTGATATATTTTCCCCGAAGAACTGCTTACTTTTGAATTCTGTAATAAGCTGGTTTCCCCCTCCACAAAAAAACAAAATATTTTAATTGTATTTAGGACTACAAGTGACTTAAAAGAAATAAACATTACACTATCATTCATTATATGTTTCGCTATACTACATATTCATGTACATAAATGTTTATCTCAAGATATTGAATCTTAAACTTTCTCTCTGTGGGTTTGTCCTAAACGATTGCGATGAATACAAATGCATTCAATAAAATAATTTTAAATTATTTGAACTAAATTTGAATGAAAAAGAAAAAATTGATCAAGTTCTAATAGGAATAATTTCCCATAGGAAAATGATGAATCAGTGTCATCTTTATTTCAGTTCCGATTGGTTGCCGCCTACGCCCCTTTTTGCATTGTTCATATAAAATCAAAACATACAATAAATTTCTATTCGTTCGACTCTATGACTTATTCCATCCTTCTTTGCTGATTGGTTGTAAAGTAATTGCAGGAGGCGTTTATATTAAGCGCATGAACGTTATGAATTGGTTTGTTTCTTTTGTCATAAAGAAGCGTACATACAATTTCATGCTTTGGTTTCCATGGATACTAACAGGATTTATTTGGACAGCAATCGAAGACAGCATATTTTTGTCTGTAAAACTGCAGGGAATATTTTTTAATGCAAGGGGTAGGAATTGTTTTCTCCTTCTTTTTGGATAAAGTATCTAATATTTGTTTCAACATAAATCAATAATATGATAATAGATAAATTCAAATACATTTTATTATAAAAGTTGTTTGCGAACCGTTAGAAAGTAAAGAACAGTTTCAGAAATACAAACATATTAAATGCATAACGTTTATTTTCAAAGGCCTTCCAAAATTTTAGTTAGCAAGATAATAAGAGAGAAAGAAATATGAAACATCGCTTTCAATTTATTCCGATATTTGTGCTTCTTTAAAAAAGTTGTCTTCTATACATATTTGTCTCCTCAGACACATATCACAAGTTCAAGCATGTTCAAGCATTCATCAAAAAATTGTAATCGCGTTTAGGTACAATGTGGTTACAATAGAGAAGTACAGTGGCGGATTAAACGTTGAGAGCGCCGTAGGCAAGCATCTCATCGGCGCCCTATAGTTTTACCGAAAGTGCTGTACCGCGCGGTTTTTAGAGTTGGCAAGCCGAGTTGTTAAGTCGAATTGGCGAACTGAGTTGATTCTGTAAGTGGATTTAGGTAAATTAGGTTAAAGTGGCTGCGGATACAGAATCCGCACAGTTAGGCCAAAAGAAAAGACTTATTATGATACCACATGAATTCTGAGAATTAATTCTTACTGGTCGAACCATTTTGAGCTTTTTATAAAGCGAAGAAGATACTTGATATACTTATTAGCTAGTTCACTGGGATTATCATAAAAGCGGAACTGCTCAGGACCGATTTTTATTTCAACAGAAGTGGTAAGTGAGGTGAGAGGACATAACTTTCTTCTTTAACAACCACGTATTAACTAGCATTATGTGCCACTTCATCGAATCACTGCGCCCTTTGAACCCACGCGCCCCTAAGCACATGCCTACTTTGCCTTAAGGATAATACGCCACTGCGGAGGTAAAAACTCATATAAATTAGATACTTATTTAGTCTTTTGGCACTAACATAGCGCTTAACGTATAAGTAACTGAACCATTATTCTTGAATTTTGGAATGCATGTTTAACATAAATGTACAAGGGATAAATTCAGAAACCCATCTTTAAATCGATATTCTATAAATATGTATGTTAAAATGTTTGTTTTGTTTTGAATTTCTCAACTTTGTCAATTTTCCAAAAGTTCTTCCACCTATCCTGATCGTTGGCCAACGCATAACGGCAAAATTCTTTATTATCCTCCCAACCCTCAGCTCATATGGTCTTCTTCATCTTCTTTTTATGGCGTCACAACAGTCCAGGTCGGACCACGACCTCATCGAACAAGCGTCTCCAGCCAGCTCGGTGCCTGGCTAGCTATCTCAAGTTTCTCATGCCAAGTTGCTTCAGGTGCTCTACCACTTGTGTGCTCCACGGAGACGCGGTCTTCCTCTTCTGCGACGTCCTTCCGGAGCATTATTTTCCATTCGTTCAACATGACCGAACCATCTAAGTCGTTGGACCTTTACTTTTCTGGCTAGGTCAGTGTCGCTGTACAACTCGTACAGTTCTTGGTTGAATCTTCGTCTCCATTCTCCATTAACGTAGACTGGACTAAAAATCGATAGAGGAATTTTCCTCTCGAAGCAGCACAAAGTGTTTTCATCGGATGTTGTCATGGTCCATGTCTTCGCACCGTACATTAGTACCGCGATCATGAGGGTTTCCTACAGAGACACTTTAGTTTTAGTTGCTCGAGAAGACTTTACTGGCAAGAGTAAAAGTTTGATTTCAGCGCTTGTTTTGTTGTCTGAGTTTATAGCGGATTCTAGGAGGATGAAGTCCTTAACTACCTCGAAGTTAAATCTGTCTACACTGACGTTTGACGTTTACTTTGACATTAACAATTCCTTCAACGACTCAAATGGACGCTTCCAGACAAAGTGCTTACATTACACTGACTCAATACTTCAACAGGTTTCTTCACCACACTCCTTTGTGTTTCTACAGAGTCCTGATATACTCTGGTTCTTGTTGTGGGTTCGTGTTAGCTGTAGACGACGAGGTTCTTGATGTCGACTTATTTGACTTGTTGAAAAATTAAACACGTGCGGCGAGGTATTTTAACGAGGTCTTAGGCACTGATGTTTTTTATTGAATTCGAAATAAGCCACTCGCGGCGAGGTACTTGACGTCGTCGTCTTATGCGATGATATTACATTACAAACGATATACGATATAGTTGATCTAGTAACGCGGGAAAAACTGCAATGGGCTGTAGACAGCTTTTATCCGTATAAATCTCCAGGACCAGATGGAATAATTCCGGCCGAATAACAAAAATGCTAAGACATGATCTTACCACCATTGGAGATCATTTTGACTAGCTGTGTAAGGCTGAGATTGAGATATATGCCAAAAGTCTGGAGAATGGAAAAAGTAGGGAAACTCTCTCACGATAACCCTAAAGATCTACGACCAATCAGACTCTGGAAAGATTGATTGAAATTCATATCAGACATAACTTGAAACCATGCCTCATTTCCACAGCTCAACATGCGTACTCTAAGGGAAAATCAGTAGAAACAGCACTTCATTCGCTGGTACGTAGTATTGAATATTCCCTCAAATACAAAAAATATAACCAAGTAGCTTTCCTAGATATCGAAGCAGCATTCAATAACGTCAGCTACCAGGCGATCAAAACAGCAATGAACAAGCTGTTGTGAGTCCTACAAAATGCCTTAAACAGGCTAACAAACTGGGCTAAGCAATGTGGCTTGGACGTCAATCCACATAAAACAGAACTAGTACTCCTTGTGAGAAGGTACAAAATTCCTCAAATTAGCCCACCCACGATTAAAGGAAAATCCTTAAGCTTTTCCGGCAAAGCCAAATATTTAGTCCTTATTATAGACAAAAAACTAAATTTGAAAGCAAATATTGATGAAAGAGTAAAAGAAGCAACACTTCTCCCGAAAAATAACCCACTGGCTATACACATAGGTAATCAGACAAAAATTCATTTAAGGAGTTGTCGTATGGTGTACCGCACTGTAGAAGATGGTTAATGTAAATAAATTCATTAAAGTTCAGCGGTCAGCAGGTTTGTGCATCACAGGAGCATACGCTCAACACCAACAGCAGCCTTGGAGGTGCTTCTAAACCTAACACCTCTTAACATCTTCGCCAAAATGGTGGCAGCCGATTCATGCGTGAGGCTTAGAGCCACCTCCGAATGTATTAGAAACAAAACTGGTCATACTACTATTTTAAACAATTTCAGATCTATCCCAGATCGCTTAGACTATAACACCCCAAAAATGGTATTCGATCTTCTTGGGAAGAAGAAAGACTTCTGGGAGGAAACACGATACACTTCTATAAGACCGACTACCACTACGGCCGGCGTACGCGAGAAGTTGAACAGATTCTTGGAAAATAGTGCCTCTGGTGTTGACGTTGGAGTTCTGCACTATCTTCTCAAGAACGATGTTAAAGAAATCGCATGACAGTGCATCGCCTGGTCTGAATCCTTTTTTGACGTCGAAAGATTACGTAATCTCGTTGCCAACCTTGATGGAGCAGCGTGAGTTCTCCATCGTCATTTTGCACAAGCGAACAAGCTTGGCAGGGACGCCAAAACTAGACATAGCTTTGTACAGTTCGTCTCTGTAGATGCTGTCATACACGGCCTTAAAATCGATGAAAAGGTGGTGGGTATCGATTTGGAGTTCATAGGTCTTTTCCAGGATCTGCCGCAACGTGAAAATTTGGTCGATGGTTGACTTTCCTGGCCTGAAGCCACATTGATAAGGACCAATCAGATTGTTGACGAAAGGCTTCAGACGTTCACATATTACGGCAGAGAGGATCTTGTAGGCGATGTTTAGTAGACTTATTCCTCTATAGTTGGCGCAGTTTAGAGGATCTCGCTTTTTTCAGGATCAGGCAAACAATGCTGAAGTTCCATTCATTGGGCATGCATTCCTCTGACCATATCTTACAGATGATTTGGTGCATGCTTCTATCAAGCTCGTTGCCTGCTGCTTTGAACAACTCAGCAGCTCTAGCAGCTTTGTTGGATTTCAGCCCTGATATTGCGCTTTTCATTTCTTCTAGGTCGGGTTCACGGAATTGTTGGCTATAATCGTGTTCGATGAAAGGCTCCTGTCTGACGGCGGTGTTTTGTTCGTCGTCGCCGTTATACAATCTACAGAAGTGGTCTTTCCAAATCCCCAGCATTGACTGCGATTCTACTATGATGTTCCCTTGTTTATCTCTGCAGGCATCGGTTCTTGCTCGATGACCTTGAGCCTGCTGTTTAACCTTTCGGTAAAATCTCCGAACTTCATTCCTGCTGTTGGCTCTCTCAGTCTCAACATCCTCGATCTGGCGCTTCTCATGCTCTCTCTTTTTTCTCCTGAGAAGCCGGTGTTCCTCTCTCCTCTTTTGCTCGTAGAGCTCACGAGCAGCTCTTGTCCCTCTATGCAGCGCCGCTTTGTATGCCTTCTGCTTGGCAAACCAGGGGTTTCGTTTTGGTGGCTGTGTGGAACCCAGCATATTAGAGGCGGCATCTCTAAAGCACTATTCACATGAGCACGAACAACGACCAACGAGGAACGAAAATTCGTCGATTTTGACATTTCTTTCACATGAGAGTTTTTAATTCGTCGCGAATGAACAACCAAAACACAAGGCAAGAATGATTTTTGAGGTTTGACGCGCGCGAACATTTTGTTCGTTGGTAGTGTGGATGATGTGGAACGCGAATAGAGTTTGGCAGTTCGTATCAACAACAATTCTTTTCGCGACGAATAAATTTGTTTTCTCAAATTTATTAACATTTGAAATTAAAAATGTAATTTATACATCACAAATCAAACATTAACTTCACTTTTATCGTTTTGTTAACTATTTGTAAAGAAATACGGCTCCAAACGTATCTTAAATCACTTTTCTTCATTCATTCGTCGTTCGTTGGTCGTGCTCATGTGAATAGTGCTTAACTGCTCTCTGGCAAAGTTGCCACTGGTCTTCGATACTTGATATTCGTAGCACTACCTTGGCTACGACGAGGTAGTGGTCCGAGTCGATGTTAGCTCCTCGGAAAGTTCGAACATCTAAAATGCTGGAAAAGTGCCTTCCGTCGATCGCAATGTGATCAATCTGGTTGACGGTTGATTGATCAGGAGATCTCCATGTACCTTTATGGATGTTGAGATGAGGGAACCAGGTGCTTGCTACCACAACATTTCGCCCCGCAGCAAAATCGATCAGCCTGAATCCGTTATCGGAAGTGGTGTCGTGCAGGCTGTGCTTTCCGACTGTTCCACCAAAGATGTCCTCTTTTCCCAGCTTTGCGTTAAAATCGCCGAGGACAATTTTAATGTCATAACTAGGACATTGCTCGTACGTTTTGTCAAGGAGCTCGTAGAACTCGTCTTTGGTGTCGTCCTTTTTCTCTTCTGTGGGGGCATGCGCACATATTAGGCTAATGTTGCCGAATTTAGCCTTGATTCGGATTGTCGTGATGCGTTCGCTCACGCATTTGAAGCTCAAGACTTTTTGCCTGACTCTGCTTCCCACGACGAATCCGCATCCAAATAGTCGCTGTTGTTGCTCTCGGTAACAATTACCATAGTAGATGTCGCAGTTTCTCATCCTCCTTTTGCCCGGTCCATCCCATCGCATTTCCTGGATAGCGGTAATATCTGCTTTGTAGCAGTTGAGGGTCTCCGCTAACTGTTCGGCAGCACGCGGTCTGTTAAGGGACCTAACATTCCACGTGCATATCCGAAAATCGTTGTCCTTTGTACATTTGCTTGGGTCGTCATCAGTGTATCCGTCCGTTTCCGAAGCCTGTTGTTGCTTCGCAACTATGTTATTTTCTACGTGGCCGGGAAGTCACCCCGACGCACAACCCCCAACCTGGAGTACCAGGCACTTGATGTGACTCCAAGTTCAAGAGCCGGAAAAACCGCTCCTTTTACGGCCTGGGCTTCAAATAAGTCGAAGTAGCCCGTGTGTTCATGTAGGCTCTATTCAACCTCAAAACGCATTTAGCTTATTATGGTACTATGCAACCTTGCATAAGTTTTATAAATGGCATTTTTGCGTTTAGAGGCATTATAGAGAATAAAAAAAAATAAATAAATAGAGTGGCGCGCCAGCTCTAGAAGAGCCAAGGCCTAAGTGGCATTATAGAGATTACATAAATTTATGTAGGCTTTATACAGCGTTTTTAAATAAGCCTGGAAATGAATAAATATAATATGTAGGTATATATACATAAGGGTGGTTCTTATTTGTTTTTTTCGAAAATTAATTAAGACATCGCCTCCAAATAAATAAAAAAAATTCCTTTAATTTTTTCACATTTTTGGATTATTCCCATATATCTCCATTTGAAATATATTCTTCAATAACAAAAAAATTGGAAAAGAAATCAATTTTATCAAAATCAGTATAAAGCCGAAATGGAGTTCTGAAATCTGAAAAAATTAGAGGAGTATTTCATGCAACATTTCATTCATGAGCGATCTTCTCATCTACAGTCCACAATCGAACAAAAAGTGCATATCTACATGATAGGTTTGTTTGTGTGTGTACAGATACGAAACCAGCAAGCCAATCCAACCCTGCCTGAACCAAGTTCGCAAGCGTTACCACTTACCACATAAAATGAAGAACCGAAATTTGGTAAAAGAGTGAGTTTGATGGAGAACAAGGGAAGATTTTATATTTAATGCACAAACAAGAAAGTATTAAAAATAAACTTGAAATCACTCATGCTGCATGCACACATTCTACCCCATACTCTCGCAGTTTGCTTGTACAATCACTGGAATGTGCATGCAGGCATGTGTAGTGTTTGGCCCTATAAGTTTTTTTCTGAGTGAAGTAGATTTAAAAAACTAGAGATGGTTCGATGTAAAAAAAATCGGAGTAGATCTACTTCGAAAGGAGTAAAGTGGTAACGCTGATTCTCACACACAATATTGGAAAGAAAACGAAAAAAAGTCGATCGAGAATTGAAATAAATGACTTCATTTTCTTATATGGAAATAAGACATCTGTATATTTTCTTATCTGTGCTTGAAGTAAGACTTCCCAATCAATGTAGTGAGTTCCAGGCAGAAGTAATGGCGATTAAAGAGGTACTATCCTGGCTCAAACAAAACGCTATGTCTTACAAGGATAAACGTATTTTCTCCGACAGCCAAGCCGCTCTCAAATCTCTCGTGTCTGTCGTAATTTTGTCAGGTGTATTAACATGCGAAAAAGGTTAAGAGCCACTATTGAAAATGAAGGAAATGACAACACAAGATTTTAAACACCAATGCAGACACACACACACGTCTGAAGTTTGGGAAAATTTTCTATTGAAAGTTACAATGTTGTAACAGACGAAGACGATTTTCAAAATAATAAAATAAATAAAACTTTCCTTAAAATTGAAAATAAAAATGTTTTGTAAGTTTGATTGATCGAAACAGAGAAACGGCAAATTAAAATCAAGCAAATTTGAACCTTAGATTAGCTGTATCTTTTTTTTAAGTTGATTGGAAAGTTTGAAAAGAGCAATGTTTTTATGTTTTCAAAATGTTCTTAGAAAAACAAAAAAAGCCATCTAAAACATAAAGCGAATTGATGCCAACAAAATTTTCCTAATCTTACATCGGTTGGATTGAAAAAAAAAAAAAAAAATTCGCTCACTTTATGAAAAATCAAACTTTTTTTTTATTTTGAAAGGAGTGAACATTGTTTACGCTCAAGCATTTTGTTTTTACTTAAAATAATTTGAAAATTAAAAATTATAAACCATAGAGAATATAATATAATACCTTGAGTTGCGACTTCGGGTATTTGCTCTCTTTTTGCCTACAAGCTGCAATTTGGACGTTTTGTACTAACCCAGGGAGAATGTGTTAGTTGTCCAATGCTTTTTAAATGAGAGACGGCACCAATACATTCGCACTGAGTTAGATAGAATGCTCAGGTTTGAGTCGAGGTGGGTTTCATGGGCTCAGATTTCGAAAATAAAATTCCGTTGAGCTCAAAATTTTCAAAAAAAAAAAACTTAAACATACAAAAAAATGCATACAATATAAAAAATATATACGTCGTATTGTTTCTTTTCACTTTAAACATATAATTATTAAATATTTTTTCACCTTTTACGGTTATAGGTCTTATAGATAGTACTCAGATATCAGATCAGACGAGGAGAACAATTTCTTCCACCTTCGGTCGGTTGTAAGAAATTCAAATATCTTGCGGCATTTTTGGCAGCATCTGTTAATATGAATATTACTGTGAATATCACTACTGTTTTTAGTTTAAAAATAACTAAGAAATATTTTTTGTGTGTCAGCTCATAAATTATATCAACATTTTTTTTCTTTACTTCTGAATTGAACTGCGTACAATAAGGACGTGTGTATTGAACTAGCAGTTGCACCGTTTTTTCCACATTTTTAACTGACGCTTCGCTCCTATTGGTCGCAGCGTAATATTATATAGCTTCAAGCCTACGATAAATGGGCAATTTAACATAAAAAGAATTGTTCAATTTGATCAAGTGGTTCCTGAGATAAACGCGTTAAAACGCAGAAAAATTAATATTTTTTGCCGCATTTTTCACATTTTCCACAGATTCTTCACTCCTATTGGTCACAACTTAATGTTAAGTAGCCTAAAGCCTTCTTCGATTAATGGACTATCCAACACAAAAAGAATTATACCAATCGAACCAGTCATTCCTGAGATTACAGCGTTCAAACGAACAAACTCTTCAGCTTTATATATTAGTACATAGAGGACATATAAGAGTGTTCGATTAAATGTCGTATTGAAATGATTAAGGTGTCATTCTGTAGACAAAAACTGTTTCTAATTTCAATTAAGAGTGTTCCGGATCAAAACTAGGTTTTTTTCAAATGGTATTGTGAAGCGATTAAATGTCGTATTGAAATGACCAAGGTGTCATTCTATAGATAAAAACTGGTTCTAAAAAAACTATTGGAGCACAATTTCAATTAAGTACTTCGATACTCAGTAGTAAAGGCTCAAAAACTCCAAAATGGCCAAAAATCGTACTTTTGCAAAGAGAATTCCATGAAAATAAAAACATTTTTCGCTAACATTTCTTAACGAACATTAAATTCGACATATAAATTGTATAACTATTGGAGGAAAAATTAACTTTCTGAACAAAAAAGATTTAAAAAACTATGAATAAAATTTGTATTTTTGAAAAGCAATTTTTCTTATCATGCGATATTTATTTTTTTAAATCTCTTCATTTATTTAGCACGAACTTGTTCTCAACACAGCAATCAAAACATTTTGAAAAAAAACTTTGATCAAACACATTTTATTTCAAAATTAAGGGATAGCAAAATCTGCTAAAATTTGAAAATTCAAATCAGTAACGGTTGGCGGAAGTCACGGTTCTCATAGGAAGGCGATTCTTTCTCTCTTAGTAAGATGCATTTAGTTCAAAATTTGTCGTTTGCAGTTGGGTGGCGCTTTAAGCAGTAAGAATTTTCAGTTTCAGTCACAGAGGAGGTATACCTAGAGTCGCAACTCAAGGCATTTTACTCTCTTTCGACTAAGAAAATTAAATTTGATAAAATATACTACCCAATGTAAATGTATAGGCTTTTCAATGCATTTCAAATGGGAGGCCCATTTGCAATGGGTAGGCCTGTGTGATGGGCTCAATAAGGTGAAAAGCCTAGGCTCAATTTTAAAAGCCTGCGCTCAAAATTCAAAAATAAGAGTCAGTTAAATTCAAAAATTTAAAAAATAAAAAATAATTGTATGAAATTCATGTTTTAAGTATTTAAATAACAGTACAAAGTGCAGTGCATAGTGTTTTTTGCTTTTTAAATGGAATTCAACTATGATTTACGAATAAATAACTAAAAAAACACATTTAAGCACGTTGGCAGAGTTTATTTCACCCTTAAAACAGTGCTGCCATGTCCTTATTGAATTTTTTTTCACCTCTTTCACAGATTCACGGACACGAAAAATAAGAGTAAATTGAGAGACTCACCACAACATTTTTTGGACAGTGATTTAAAAAAAAAAAAGAGAGCGAAGTTGTGACTCTAGGTAAATAGATTCTCTATGGTTTCAGTCCAGAACACTCAGAGTGTTGCTATCCTTTAATTTCGAAATAAAATGTGTTTGATCAAAATTTTTTTTTCAAAATTTTTTGATTGCTGTGTTGAGAACAAGTACGTGCTAAATAAATAAAGAGATTTAAAAAAAATAAATATCGCATCATAAGAAAAATTGCTTATCAAAAACACAAATTTTGTTCATAGTTTTTAAATTCTTTTTTGCTTAAAAATGAAATTTTTTCTCCAACAGTTTAAATGTCGAATTTCATGCTCATTAAGAAATGTCAGCGAAAAATGTTTTTATTTTGATGGAATTCTCTTTGAAAAAGTACGATTTTTGGCCATTTTGGAGTTTTTGAGCCTTTACTACTGAGTAACGACTAACGAAGTACTAAATTGAAATTGTGCTCCAATAGTTTTTTAAAAACAGTTTTTGTCTACACCATAAGAGCAGTGTTTTTCAAACTTCTTGAACTGGCGGCCCCCTTTATATACAAAAATAAACGACCCCCAATATATAGCCGGGAAACCGCATACAATTGCTAAAAATCTTTATTTACATGCAGCTCTAAACATGGTTGAAACAATGTTGGGTTGTCAGGAGAAAGAGAAGCTTAAAAGTATTCCACTTTCTGATAATATAATTGAGAGAAGGATAAGTGACATGGCAGCTGACATTCGAGAACAGTTAATTGTAAAATTGAAGAAGAGCCAACGATTTGCATTGCAACTGGATGAATCTACAGATGTTTTAGATTGTGTACAGCTTGTTGTATTTGTTCGATTCGAAGAAGATGACAAGATTGATGAAGAGATTTTATTTTGTAAACCTCTTCCTGTGTATTCTACAGAACAGTGTTTGTTCGACATGATTTTCGAAAGTTGCCACGACTATGATCTGGATTGGACCAGGTGTATTGCTATTTGTAGCTATGGTGCAAAAGCCTGCCCGTGGACTCATAGCTAAATTCAAGTTAATAGTGCCAAACGTTTCATGGACACATTTTTTCAGAATTAAATGATTTCCTTTTAGATGTCATCAAAGTTGTGAACTCAATTAAAGGAAAAGCTTTGCAAAGTAGGCTATTTAGGATCTTTTGTGATGAAATGGGTTCCCTTCACTAAAACTTATGTCGTTTTCGCAGTCCAGAAACATTGGGAAGAATCCAGAAGCCTTCGGAAACCATTCCATTGGACTGACTTTGACAGACGGAATGCTTCTGAGAAGAGCAGAACTATTCTGTTTTGAAAACAGAAGCGTCAGAAGAATGACAGTTTCATCATAACCCGTTCCATTGGAGGAAGAAAAAGAAACGTCAAGGAAAGACCAATGGAAAACGACATTACTGTACCACACTGAAGTCAGATGGCTCTCAAGAGGAAAGGTTTTGACCCGGGTATTTGAATTGAAAGCAGAATTATTGATGTTTCTTGACTTGAAGATTCAAACTCTGGATGTGCACATTTTTTTTTTCTGAACCCAGTTGGCTACTTAAATTGTCTTTTCTTGCTGATATCTTCGAACATCTGAGATCTGAACACCTTGAATAAAAGCCGCCAAGGAAGAGAAGAAAACATTTTGTCTGCAAGAGGCAAAATCAGAGGATTCATCTTGAAACTTTGTTTCTGGTCAGAGTCTCTGCCAAAAAAGTGTATGAATCCTTTCCCTGCCTTCAAAAACCCATCGATGAAACTTGCAGAGATGAATCGGAAAATTTAAACAGAAACATATCGCTGATGACACAGAGTCTGCACAACTTAAAAGGGAAACTTTTGAGTTATTGCTCAGAACTGGTGTCTGATGGAAATGGACAAAGATGGATACTAAATCCTTTCTTAGAAATGTCCGTCCAATACGCTGAACTTCCATTTGTAACTATGAAAGAAAAACTTATTGACTTAGCTGCAGATGAAATGCTTCGAATGAAGTTCAATTCAAAAGAATTTCTGGATAGAAAGGAAAAACAAATATCCAGAATTGGCAAATGAGGCTTCAAAAATGTTTGTGCCATTTTCAACGTCATATCTATGTGAACTAACATTTTCTTCAATGGTTAACTTAAAAACAAATAAGCCTCAATTGGAAAATGACTTAATTGTAAACGTTTCAAAGATACAACCAAGATTTGAATTTTTAGTGAAAAAAAAAAAACCAGGAACATTCAGCACATTAAAAGTGTGTTTTATTTAATTTTTTTTTTAAGCAAAATTTGTTCCTTTCTAACTTGGTGGCCTTTGGCGGCGACCCCCTTTAAACTTCTTCGCGACCCCCCAGGGGTCGCGACCCACACTTTGAAAAACACTCCATAGAGAATATATAATACCTAGAGTCGCGACCTTTTCCTCCCTTGCCGAAAACACCCTCAACATTTTTCTGAGGTGAACTTTCACAGTCCTCTCTTTTTTTCGTGAATCAGTGTAAGAGGTGAAATCTCACAATCCTCTCTTTTTTTCGTGTCCGTGAATCTGTGCAAGAGTTGACAAAAGAGTGAGTACTTAGCCGAGACAAAATTTTTTTCCTGTTGCACAAACCCAAAGTGAAAGACTTCCACCACAGCGTACTATTTCGATTTTCTCTTGTGTTTTTTTAAAGATTTATTAAGATTTTTGATACAAATATTGGTAAATTATAGTGCAATTTTATGTTAAAAGTGCAAAGAAACAATATACCTAACGTATTTATTTTTCATATTACATGTTTGTATGTTTGTATGTTTTTTTTTTAAATTTTGTGCTCAACGGAATCTTATTTTTGAAATCTGAGCCCATGAAACCCACCTCGACTCAAACCTGAGCATTGTATCTAACTCAGTGCGAATGTATTGGTGCAGTTTTTCATTTAAAAAGCATTGGAAAACTAACACATTCTCACTGGGTTAGTACAAAACGACCAAATTGCAGCTTGTAGACAAAAAGAGAGCGAACACCCGAAGTCGCGATTCTAGGCGTTTTTCTTTTTTAGTTCGGAGCTCTCAGCTCAGAGTCTTCAAAGCTTGCTGAACAGACTCTGAACAAAGTTAGCTCTGAACATTTTCTGAACGTTCTGATGTAATTTTGAAATACAATTGAGCACTTAATATTAAGGATTTTTTTGTATTTGTATAACTGTGTTAATAAATGATATAATAGACTATTATTTATCACAAAATTGATATTTTCTGCCATATCAACTTGTTTCCTTCAACATTTCTTTTCATTTTATCACATCTCATATGCTTGACATTTGTTTGTTCAGGCATTTTGCTCACAATGCTCGGTCTCTTTTTTCCGAGCGCGTTGGTCGAACTCTGAACACTCAGAATCAGTGCTCTGAACGAAAAAAGTAACACAACTTTGATGCTCTGAACACACTGAACTAAAAAAGAAACACAATTTTTAGTTTGGCAGTTCAGGCTCTGTTCAGATGTAAAAAAGAAAAACGCCTTCTAGGTATTATATATTCTCTATGGTCTACACAATGACACGATAATCATTTCAATACGACATTTAATCGCTTCACAATACCATTTGAAAAAAACGCAGTTTTGGTCCGGAACATTCTTAATGTGGACTAGTTGGAGCGCATGCATACGGACTCAGAACCGTTCCAATCGTCAACATCGAATTAGTAGATTAGGAAAAAACAAAACAAATTAAAAAACTCGCGGCTAAAAGTAAATTTTTCTCGGGGCAATTTATGTCGTTAAAACTTAAGACTTCACATATTTATTCACCTTAGACCAGAAAAGAGAACACGACCGATTGGATTAGCACAATTAAAAAACACACATTTATTTTTTTTTAAAGAAATTTTCTCACAATTAACACTTTTTAGTTTTCACTTTCCAAATTGACAATTTTATTGACAATAAAAAAAAAACTTTGATAACGTCAAATATTGTTGACATTAGCTGTTAAAAATTTCACCACAGCAAATATGAGACTAAAGGCGTAAATGTATGTTTCTTAAGGTTTACGCATAATATTTCGACTTTTCGACAAGTGCAAAGAAACAAAGTAATATATTAATTTTTCCATAGTAAATGAATTTTGACCTCAACGATATCTATTTTTTTGAAATCTGTGCTCAGGATATACACCATGACTGGAGTGAGCACACAGACCTTAAAAGTGCATAAGTATTAGTGAGAGGTCCCATAAGAAATGCATTGGGAAACTAACACTTATGCTCTTTTAACGTATATAAGTGTGAAAATTTCAGCTTGTAGGCCGAAAGAGAGCGAACCACCGAAGTAGGAACTCTAGGTAATATATGTCCTCTATGTATTAGTATAGATAAAATTTGGATATTTGTTCATTCAAGGACTCAGAACAAAAATATCGCGTATGTGCTGGTTCCACGAAAGGTGGTCAGTGATGCAAATACCGAGAACTCGAGATGTTCGGTCTCATTGATGCAAGTACCATTCATGGACAGTGGCAAAGGGGGTATATTTCGCTTAACGATAGAAGACAGAATTGGGTTTAAAAAGCACGCTGTTTTTTATTCGATATGTCCCATGGCATCATTGACGTGGCGCGCTCAAGAACGGGCGGAGTTATGACACTCTATGGCAGCGAAGAGTTGGCGGCGAATTGCCTAGCAAAAAGGTTAGCTTTCGCGAGAGAGCTAACAACTGGATTGTCATTGTTAACGAGCGTTAACGAAAAAGATCAAACGTTCACATATTTAAGAAATGACATTGCCTTTGGGACATTGCAGTATTTTTTGCCTACATTTTTAGTCAAGTAAAAATTTGTCCGACGAATATGGGCATCGCTCTGGTTACTGAAATGTGGCTAGAACATCACCACATTCTTTTTCTCATCCTAACTATCTATGTTATCGGTTATATATGCTTAGCAATAGAGGTGGCGGAACAGCAATTGTAATAAGAAAAAAAAAATTAAATAAAAGTGCTTACCATCAATAGAGACATTTGTTAATAGAACGAAATACCTTCTACGTAATGATTTTATAAAATTAAACTGTCGTCATCAATTTTGGAGTTGCGATCGCGCAAATAGATGGGGAAATATTTCGTGTAAATTACATTCGAACTATCCGTTTATATTGTCCTAACCTTTTTATCCTACATAAATATCCCTAAAAACGAAAGATCAAATCCTGCCGTTCTTAATTTTTTTTTTATAATAAATTCTCCCAATTTCATATCTCAACCTCAAGTGATGAATGATTTGTACTCCACACACCTGCCAGTAATTGTCGATCTTCTTACTAATGCTGTTTTAAAAGATAAAAAACTATAAAACTATGAATAAATAAACTAAAAAAAGCACTTTGAAAACAAATTTAGAAGCTTAACTTATCCACCACTTTCAGAAACTCAGCTTAATTCTTATATCGATTCTATGATCAATAATCTAACAAATGTCATCAATGAAAGCGTTGAAGTTATTGTAAAGGGTTTTTCAATAAAGCACAATTCACATGAGCACGACCGACGAACGACGAATGAATGAAGAAAAGTGATTTTAGATACGTTTGGAGCCGTATTTCTTTACAAATTGTCAATAAAACGATAAAAGTGAAGTTAATGTTTGATTTGTGATGCATAAATTAAATTTTTAATCTCAAATGTTAATTAATTTGAGAAAACAAATTTATTCGTCGCGAAAAAAATTGTAGTTGATACGAACTGCCACACTCTATTCGCGTTCCACATCATCCACACTCCCAACTAACAAAATATTCGCGCGCGTCTAACCTCAAAAATCGTTCTTGCCTTGTGTTTTGGTTGTTCATTCGTGACGAATTAAAAACTCTCATGTGAAAGAAATGTCAAAATCGACGATTATTCGTTCATTCGTAGGTCGTTGTTCGTGCTCATGTGAATAGTGCTTAAGAGGTGTTATTTTGAACAGCTCGCTTTTTCGGTAGCTGTCATTTTTTGACATTTGACAAGTAGAAACTACGCCATTAATAAAATACATTCAATAACGCGGGGTCATTGGACCTTACTTTTTCGAAAATGAGGAGGCTGGAGCAACAGTTACGGTCGATAGATTGCGTTATCGAGAGATGATTAATGATTTTTTATGGCCCGAATTGGATGGTATTGATCTGGACAACGTTTACTTTTAACGAGACGGAGCTACGTGCCACACAAGCAATGAAACCATCGATCTTTTCCGGACCGTGTTATCTCTCGAAGAGGGCAGCCACTTTTCGATTTGGTTATGGAAAATTTCATGAAAAGCATATGGTCCTGTTGTTACGGTAAGATTCACCGCAACAAAAATTATCCCTTACATGATTCTTAAAATAATTTCGGACCATGTATTTGCGTAATAAACGTGATGAATTACGGATGAAAAATCAAGAAAATGTACTGGAAAATAAAAAAATTAATCATTAAAAACCGTGCAGTGCATCTTTAGTGTTAAAAGACCATGCTTCCTAAAAAAAGAATTGAGATTGAAAAAAAAGATGAAGCAAAATCGATGAAATCTTGATTTAATCAAATTTCGCTTGGCGCCCCTGAGATTAACTATTCAACTGCAGACCAGCCCTGTTGTAATGCGTTTGTGTTTGTGAAACTCACACTACTTAGAAAAATGCTTCAGTTCTTGTTCATAAGACCCCTTCCTGTACTTCTTATTCAATGCCTGAACTCAGTTATAGGAACCTCAAAAATAAAAAAAGATGAACATGTTCGTCTTAACCATAATCTTGATCTTGATTTCTATTATTACCTATAATCTTGATCTTGACAAGATGTCTGCATTTTGATTTTGCCTCTCTGTCGAACGAGCATGATTTTTTTATTTTGCATCTCTCTAAAAATACAGATACATGTAAATCCACCATAAGTTGTAGTACCTACATTTTTCAGGCTTGGAAAGTTGAAAAATGTATCCTGATTCTGATCCTCCTAGCTATCCATTAGAGCGCTCTTAATTTCAATAATTGAAAGTTCTATCGCCGGCCGGCACAACCATAGAGAATATATATTACCTAGAGTCGCGACCTTTTCCTCCCTTGCCGAAAACACCCTCAACATTTTTCTGAGGTGAACTCTCACAATCCTCTCTTTTTTTCGTGTCCGTGAATCTGTGTAAGAGGTGAACTCTCACAATCCTCTCTTTTTTTCGTGTCCGTGAATCTGTGAAAGAGGTGAAAAAAAGTGAGTACTCAGTTGTGAGTAAAATTTTTTTCCTGTAGCCCAAGCAGTGTTACCACATGGCCTCTATAGAGTCAAAATGGACTCGTTTTTTCTTCTTTGACTCCGGGACTCGTTTTTATCACGTTTGACTCGTATTTTTGCAGACACAAATAGGTACACTTACTTAGAATTTTATATTTTGAAAAAAATAACCACGTGTTTAAATCGTCTATTTCTTGTCCTAAACGGTTGTGTTTCGTACTTTAAAACCATACAATTAATTTTTGTATGTTAAAAATTAAAAAAATAAGATTTCTGAAAGAATTTAATTTTTTTTAGCGTGGACTGTTTTTTTTTTTTTTTTTTGTAAATGACTCGTTTTTCAAGGTTCTTGGACTCGAAAATATTTTTTCCTGCGGTAACACTGGCACAAAGTGACAGACTTTCACCACAGCAAATACGAAACTAAAGGCACGATTGTATGCATACTATTTTGATTTTATCTTGTATTTTTCTAAAGATTTATTTAGATTTTTGATACAACTTGAAGAAATTGGGCTTATTTCACTTTCTTTAAGTGAAATAAGACCAACTTTTTAAACTTGGCCTTATTTCGCTTTTCGTAAATGAAATAAGGCCAAGTTGGTCTTATTTCACTTTCAACAGATGTGTTTATGTAGATACGTACATTACTTTTTGATAAGAAAAATTTTTTTTTTTAATACTTGTTCTTAACCAAGTATTTTTGAGAAAGTAAATAAAAGAATTTAAGAAACAAAATGTAAAACAAAATTACAAAATAATAAACAAGTGTTTAAGAAAAGATCCTAGTGCTGTTGTTCACAATTTGCCTGCAATTTGTTACCTTATGGTAAAATAATTTAAAAAAAGTTTAAAGTAGTGGCATAGCTGCATAACGGTAGTGTGTGGCTTATGACATATATATAAATATAACACATAACATGCCTACACTGTGACTTAAATCGTTTTGATCCTTCTTCTATTTTAAATTAAATTTAATTTTTTTAAAGAACTTGATCAAATAAAAATTATTAAGGATTTGGATCTTGAAATAAAACAATATTTCAAGCGAGCGAAGCGAGCTGAAAAAATTTTGCCCAAAAGAGAATCAATTTGGGTTCTTTTGGGTTGATTCAATTTTGGGCAAAATTTTTTCAGCTGGCTTCGTTCCCAATCAGACTAAGTGATCTCGATGTTCCGAATCAGCATCATCCTCAGACGACAGTGAAAAAAGACATGAGCATCATCTGCTTTCAAAGCCCTTTAATGTAATGCAAGATATGTATGTAGTAATTGCTTTTCCAAATTACAATCATTTCAAAGTGTGTACGGTGCATATTAAGGTTTTGTTGTTCTGAGAAGGCCAACTGTTGTGTTAGAAGTCTTGGTAAAATATTTTTGAGTTGGCCTAATTTCACTTTCGTAAAGTGAACCGGTTTGGTTTTATTTCTTAACAAAAGTTGGCCTTATTTCACTTTGTCAAAGCGAAATAGGGCCAACCTCAAAAACTTGGTCTTATTTGACTTTGGGAAAGTGAAATAAGACCAATTTCTTCAAGTCGGCCTTATTTCGCTTGGCGTTATTACACGTCACCGTTTTTTTTTTGGTAATCCGGAATTGGTACACAGAGCTGTCTGATTCCGGATACCAAACGAACATGCAAACACTTTTTTGCTTCTATAATAGTTGAATGTCTATGTATTTGTGAAACCTCACATGCAGAATTTCAGATGACATGACGTTGTTTTTTTGTTCTTTAATTTGTAAACATCGCTGCGAGTACGTATGTGCGATTATGTGCATGTATGCGTGATTCTGCTTTCAATTCCGACTTCAAATTCGGAATCGTTTTTCCGTTCTATACAGAACAAGAACTGTCATCTTTTGCCAAGTGAACGGTTTCAGAATCGTTCGGAACAGTTCCGGATGACCAAAAAAAAAACGCTATTAATTACAATGAAAAAATATACCGTTATCTCCAATATGTTTGAAATGGAAAGTGATTAGCTGTTTATTATACGAAAAGTAGTGCACTTACTGCGAAATAAGTATACGGACACGACCTCTGTTTTACAATATTCCGTTTTTCCTGCATTTTTTTTCTTAACTAAGAGGTACCTTTACTAAGTACTAATTGGGTTGCCAAATATTGTTAAATAATTTATTATTAAGCCAAGCCACGTGGAACCCATTTGACGAAGTAAGAACGGGCAATTATAGCCACACATAAGGAGCTCTGTTTCTGTCGTGTGTAATTTTCTGAATTTGGGCGAAAATTACAATACTGCTTCAAGATCTGGTCGACCACTGGCACTCTGGTAGATGGCAGTGTTATGGTTTGGGGGCTTTCGGTTTCCATGGCAAGATCCCCTTGATGTTTGTGCAACCCAAAACGAAAATACAAGGAGATGTTGGAATATGCCTTGAATGAATTTGGAGACATTCTTGCTGGTGAACACTTTATTTTTCAGCAGGATAATGCTCCCATTCACAATGCAAGTTGTCTTCGCGAATGGTTTGATACCAGTGAAGGCCATGGCCTTCGTGTAGTCCTGACCTTAACCTTTTTGAAAATTTTTGGTGGAAAATGGCCAGAAAGTTTGACTCACACGGAAAGAAGTACACAAATGAAGCAGATCTAAAAAGAGGAATCAATGAAGCTTAGATGGATATAAACGAAAAAGTTATGGATACAAAATATATAATTCAATGCCATATAGGATTTTTCGAGTAATTGAAAAAAAAAATCGACATTGAAATGAATAAGCTGCCCTATCGAGGTATTTTTCGGAGCGGAATTTTGTCCGATTTCGTACGTTTCGGACAAGTTTTGCTTGGAGGTATTCTTCCGACTTACAATTCGGAAGGTTTTCCGACATGAAGTAACGCAGTACGATGAGTAACAATGTGGTGCAATGACTAGCTTTATTTTCCTTAATTTTTTATAGTTTGATTTCCGATTTGTCCGCAGAAAATTGTTTGCGGTATTTTTTTTTTAAACTGTGTTTAAAGCTGGGCAGACTGAACAATTTTGGTTGCCATATTTTTGTCCGATGACAATTAGCTCGAATACAAATTTAAGCTCCGACCATATTTGCGTTGCGGAAAATTGTCCGCTCCGAAAATTACCTCGATAGGGCCGAAGATATTTAGCCCTATCGTCGTATCCGTTCGGAGAAACTTACGATCGTAGAAAAGTTCCAATCGTAACATTTATTTTGTTCATGGTATCCGTTTCATAAAGGAAATATTGACGTATAATAACGCATGTTGTTTCGCAAATGTTTCGACACAATTAAGATGTTGTAACAATAGGGCTTTTTCCCTTTTGACAGCGCATAAATTTCGACCAATCTCAACTGTCATTTTATCGGTCGTGGAGGGCAAACAAAGCGCGATTTGCATACAATTTGAATTTTTTCTTGTAATTTTTCCTAATATTTCAATAATTAATGCATCTAAAAAAGTTTTTTTATTCAGGAAATGAAGATTTTAGTGTACGCAAACTTTAAGCTTTAATAAATGATATATTTTCATTAATTTTACAGGAAAAGGTATGTTTTGTATTTCTTGTTTATTGAATTTCGACCTAAGTGAAGTTGTTTGCCCTCCACGACGACAAGACTTCATCTCGTTTGACGTTTCCCGCCGGTACTCTATCGGAGACGCATAAAAAAAATAATCGCTATGCATCGCATAGCGTTTGTTGAAATTTTGAGTTTGAAATTTCAACGCATATTTGAATTTTTTTCTGAGGTAAGTACGATTTAACAATCGGAATCCTTAGGACGATACCAAATTCGTATGTTTCGTACAAATCTGATAGAACTTTGTTACGATCGGATACGACGATAGCGCAGATTTAATGTCCTTAGACTTATTGAGCATTTTTTACATTTCTTATCTTAGAATGAATGAATAATCAGCCTCTCTTTTAAATGAAATTGGAGATATCGCTATTTTTGTTGTTTTATTTTAGAGAAATTAATTTGCCTAGCCTTTAGTGAATACAACAAAATCATTTTTTAACGTTTAATAATAATTGTTAGTTTGAATGAAAACAAGCAAAAGTAGGTATTTTCTTATATGCTGTTTCCACTGACTCTTCAAGAGATTTAGCGAAGTTAATAAAGAATACATCTCGACTTTTCTCATATTTAGAGTAGAAGAAAACGTATTATACTAAATGTTCTATTATTCTACGTTTTGATCGACCAATAAAAGATTAATTAAAGTGGCGCGACAGCTCTTGAAGAGCCAATGAAGGCCTAAGTGACTTACCTACTCATCAACTATTGTCTGGGTGCGTGTGAAGAATTGAGGGAACCTACAATTTAATTCCAAACGGCAAAGTTGAGAAGCACTTTTTCATGAGAGATGATACTCTTGGAAGTTTTTTCAGCTCCTCGCAAGAGGCAGTGCCCGTGAAAGATTAAAAAAAAAACTATGGGCACGATTAGGACTCGAACCCACTACTTTGATCAACCAAGCCAAGATCGACAATAAGTACCCTAAATCCCATAAAATTTGAGATTTGTTCTAATTTTATTTCGCTTAATCTCGTGATAAAGGTCAGTCGAAACAGCGTTTTATTTTCTGTAGGACCTAACGTGTTTTCTTATTATAATTATTTTTAATTTTAAATTGATAAGAATTTGAAAGATTCAAATAAAGAAGTTTGATATGCAATTTCTGCACCTGTTTATTTTATAGCGTTTCATTTACCCAATTTAACTCTTTTTTTTGAACATTTTATCTATTTACTCACCTTTTTCAAAAGAATTTAAATTTATTTGCAAAAATTAATCCCCTTTCGTGAAAAGACGAACGGAAATAATGTTTAAGAGCTGAACAGAATGTAGTCACCAGTCGCCCGACGACGAAAATGACAACGGGGTCATAATTGAAAAAAAAATAAACTCCATAAAAAGAAAAGAGTAAAAAGGCAATTGTAGGAATGGCCCCCCTCCCTAAGAAGGGTTATTATTGTCTTTTTGTCCACCAAACAGGTAGTCGGAAACCGGTTGTCATTGCAAGTGCAATTTTATTTATTTTTGGTTCTCACATTAAATGACATTTTGTAAAGCTCACACATTTTTTCAAGTTGTGCATCGAAGTGATAGTGATGGAATTTCAAAATTCAGGTAAGTTTTATTTGAATATTTTTTTTTTCATTTAAATTTATTTAAATTTTTTTTATATTTTTTGGCTTTTTTATATACAAAAAATATCTTTTTTTAATTTTAAAACATATTTTGTTATACTTCAGGGTTCTTCCCAGCCATATTTTATTATTAACTCAATATAACATACATTAACAATTTTTCTGCAAAAAAATCAGCTCCCAAGACGTCCCAATGACTTTTTGATAGCAGTTCAAAGTTCTTAGGTTATGAACGAACAATTCTAATTTGTTTTTTCTTTTTTCGTAACTTTGTGTTTTCCTAGTTATGGAGTCACTTACTTCTTCGGGATGAAAATAGTGACCCGCAAACATCTTTTTGAGGAAATTCAAAAGCTAAACTTTCCAACTTTAAATGAGAAATTTTTTCGAAAACCACACAATTTCGGTAATACGATTGATGACAATACCACCAGACGATTTTTTGAAAACACACAATTAGCGGCTATGATATCACAGGCATTGACCATCAATTAATACACAGATTAAAGATTACTTTAGAGATAATTTCAAGCGGACACATAATAAACACGTTTAAGATTGAAGAGTATCTATGCCTTCAAAACCGCGCAACTATATATTCAATTATACGGATGGCATCCGTATGGCATCCGTGTTACTACATGGGGCAAGCATAATAGAAAATGCATTGTTGCCAATCGGAAAACTCTCGGAAGAGGCTGCAGAAGCCCGAAATAAACATTTCAAGTCCTAACGACAAAATTTTTCCCGAAATTTTTCAAGGGAAGAATGTAATACCGATATTTATCAATGATTGCTACTTATTTCGGATCCACTTATAAGTTGTGAAAGAACTTAAAATAAAAAAAATTAAAGCTGTTGAACATTTAGTACTTGCCGAACCAAACATAGAATCAGTTTAATTGTCTGATATCCTTGTTATCATATTATATTTTGTTTTTTATAATTTAAAGTTGCAAATTGTTGTTCAAAGAACCTTCAATAAAATGTAAATACAAATAAAAAAATAAAAATAGAAATAAATATGAATAACAAATAAATAAATAAGAAAAAAATTTTAAATAAAAAAAAAAATAGTATAAAAAAAAGTTAAATAATGCTACTATTTTTTCACGCTATAATTTTACTTAACACGGTCTATAGAAGCAATTATGACCCATAAATATTTTTGGGCGCCTTAATACTCAAAATCGATGTATGTGCGACGGGCGACTGGCGATGGCGACTGCATTAGATATATTCATATTCAGCTCTTTTTTTGCCATTCGTCAGTAGGCAAATACTTTTAAGAAGCTTTTTTCCTACCTCCTTGTTTTTATCTCTGGAAATATGTTACAAAAGTGATTTTATAAAATAAATTGATCCAGTTTTCTTGAAAACTTAACCTTGAAGGGGGGATCTTTGTTTATAAATTTAACAGGTATAATCGAAATGGAATTCGACCATTTTTTTGTTTACATAAGTTTGTTTTGTGTGTTCTCTGCTTGGTCTGACAGAAAATCATACTGCCCAAATATATATACAAAGGGGGGGATATCAATTCCTTTTTTGTTCTGATTTAACCAACACCCAGTTTGTTGTATTAAGTTATAATAGTGTGTAATTAGATATTAATTTTCAGCGTCAACACTATTTTAAGTTCAAGAAAAGAGCAAAACATACACGAGTTTAAACGTAGGATTTCTTATGAATGCCACGTGTTTGTTGGGGAAGAATATTTGAACACGCCTCGATTTGCACGTGTTTAGATAGCAAGCCATGTGCAAATGTTTTTATTTCGTTTCTCTCAAAAAGAAAAATTGGATTTGTGTGACATCTAATAATAAACGTAGAAAAGTAACTAAAATAAGCATACAGAGACACAAATTTAACGTTTGATTTGATCTTTTGTGATTCTGTTTAGCGACACGTGCCTTTCTCGTTAGAATTCACTCCTATTTTAAGAATTTATATAGATAGGTATGAGTGTAATTTCCATCGATTGCAAGTAAATAAGCATGAGGTTATATTTTCTATTTCTTTGTTCAAACCATGAAGGGAGTCAATGACAATAATAAAACACAAACAAGGGTTGTGTTAGTACATTATTCTTTCCTGATAGTAGATACTTCGTCTTATAATCTTTTAGTCTTGGACTAAACTGAAACTCTTTGTTTTATGTTTTCTTCAAAAAAATTTATTTTTAAAAGAAAGAAATGATGCTGCAAAAAAAAGAATAAATTATTAAAAAACTGATCATCATAAAATGGTTTAAGTTTATGCTTAAAATGATGGTTAATTCAAAGAGTTCTTGCCGATGGGGAAGCTTTCTCTAGCCGTATCCCTTCAACCTTTGGTAACACTTTAAGTTTTAATTTCCTACATAAATGAAGGATGGACTTTTCAACTAATAGGTTAGGTAGAAGAGCAGGGGTGTAGGGTGATTGATATATAGATTTGTATATTCATAAAATAGATAATTACATGATACATTATTGTACTTTCGGATGAAAGTTTGTTGCATTGAGAGAGACAAAATATAACTACAAAAAGTATCTATGAAAAAGTAAGTCTATATGAGCATAAGAACACATACCTCATCCTTTATAAAACGGAAAACAGTTTTTTTTTGTGGTACACTTTACGCGGCATGCAAACAGAAAGCATTTTTTGTGATAATATGCAGTGATTGTATTTTATTATTTTTCTGTACTTAAGTTTTGAACTTTATTTATTTTAAATGTAAAAAATATGTTTGTATTGCTCCATAAAGGTACCTCTTATAGAACCGTGTGTTTATAAAATTTCTTAAAAAATTGGAGTTCCGATCAGCGTATTTATTTTTTGGAGACGACGAATACATTGCCCAAGGCATACTTTGCTTTCAAAAAAGTTTTTTTTTTTTTTTAATCAAAAAAAAGTTTAAGGTTCTTAAGTTTTTATATAAAAAAAAAAATGCAAATTTTAATCAAACAAAACTTGTTTGAAAGCAAAATATGATTTGGGAAATATATTCGTACTCGCCAAAAAATAAATACGCTGATCGGAACTCTAATTTTCTGAGAAAAATCTTATAAGAAAAAAAAACCGGTTCCGTTTTGGAGCAATCCATTTTTTTTTTTACATTAAAAATACCAGTGTTCGGGAAAAAAAGGTACGAGAATGTTAACAAGAAATCGTAGAAGCCAATTTTGACAAAATGTAGATAAGCTTTTGCTTTTTGGCCGAACAAATTGTTTGGCGGCTACTCTAAATTTTAATCTTAAGAAACAACGAATTCGCTCAAACCTCTAATTTTCAAGTTTGAAGTCAGTCGGATGTGTAGTGTCCGTGGCTAAGTGGTTATATGCCTTCAGTAGGGCATAGGCAGTTAAATAGAGTGAGACGACTTTCAAAAGTATTATTTTCAAGTGATAGTTGTGACGTACACAGTTTACTGCTAATTTTATCAAGTAGCTGGTAGCTCGGGAGTATAGCGTCGGCTTAAGAATATAAGGGTCGTGGGTTCGAAACCGGGCGGAACATAGAAAGTTAATTTTATTTCCGTGAATGTTTCGATTTCACCAAATGGTAAAGGGGAAGGTGGCAGCGGTTTGGAATGATGCTGTTGCAAAACAAAAATTGGAATCGGAATATGACAGCGGTAAAACCCACCGCAACAGAGGCAGCAACGCAGAGGAGGAAGAGCTAGAAACCTACAACGGATTTGGATTACAAATGGCCAGCCACCACCTCAGCCCAGCTGAAAGCTGGGATGGATGACACCAGATCAATACAACGGCAAATGACTACGGACTCGTCATCAGATAAGGAGAATATGCAATATGTGTCCGAAGAAGAGGGCCCGTATAGGTCCGGAGGCAGCAACAAATTCGCTGCTCTGTCGTCTGACCTCTCGGACGAAGAAATTTAGGAAGCCCTCCAAGCCAAACAACAAACATCCGCAAACAGAAACAGGAGGCATGCCGGCAAACCTAGGCAGCCGATAAACTGAAATTGCAACAACAAAAACAGTAGCAACAAAAGCAACAGCAGCCAAAACAACAACAACTATAACTGTAATCGAAAGAAATTAATCATTTTGAATCCTTTTACCTGGGCTCTTAGACACCGATTTGAATAATTTTAGTGAATTAGTTATGATTGGAAAAATCTTCATTTAAATGAACGTATATATAAAGATCTATTGATTCATTCAAAAAATTATATTTCATGAATCATGTCTGTATCATCAAAATTAACATTATATGATTCGTTAAAATAAGTTTTTCAATTCAATTCAATTCAACGATATCATATTTTTTTTTTCAAATTTCTTCATTTTATATTATAAATATTAGCGACAAACACGTCAGTTCTTACCAAAATCTTTGATGGATACACGAATGTTAAGATTCACAATGTTTCACTCTCTTTTCGAGACAAGGTGCCGTTATCATAACCCCATTGTAAAAAGAAATAAGGGAAACAAAAATATTACGCAAGTTCGTTCTTCATTCATTAATATACCATATTCATATTAAGCTCCCATACATGAATGAAAACCAAATGCCAACATACTCGTTTGGTCCATCATCAGAATTATTAACTCATATAAATGAAGGTTTTTCGAATAAATATTCTTCAGATTAACTGAAGGAAATCTGAACCTTCACCAAAATTAAGTTTGCTGTGAAGAAGGGTGAGTTGATGTCCTACACCTGTTTGTGTTTTATGTGTATTGTATTGTGTATTCATATTGCCTTAGGGATTTTGTTTTTGTTAGCTGCGACAAAATGCAAATCAGTTTTATTTATTTATTTTTTCTTATAACGTAAAAAACATTTAAAAGTAAGTTTTGATAATATTCGTGAATAATGTTTTGTGGTAGTTTTAATATTTTGCGCTTTGCATTTGTTTTGTTTTTACTTCATAGGGTTGGTTGTGATTTGAAAATCATATATCACATATTTAAATGTAGGTCAAAAAAAGATTGACTCATTGATATGAGGATTTATTTATGTGTGTGTTAAGTATCTTTGCAAACCTTTGATCTCTTAAAATGGTGTTTTGGTTATTTTTTTTTTTTTTTTTTTTGGTTCGTTAATATTGAAGTCGTTAATATGGATCCATTAAATGAGGAAAACGGGTGATGGGTTGGGTACATTTCATTTAATTTTTTGTCTTTAATATAATAAAGAAAAACGGAAAGTGTGTGATATCACCTTCACCAGAAAGTAAAGAAAGCATCTTGACTTGATATTTTATAGGTTGTACCTATTAGGTACCTCACCTACACTAACTTGCCTACCTATATACATACTCTTAAAATAAAGTTTGGTGAACAAAAATTTACAAATATATTAGTTTAAAAAGAAACCGCATTAATTCTGTTTTCGTAAATTAACTTATTAAATGAATACAAATTAAGATACTACCAGTAAAAAAAGTTTAAACATATGTTGGATAAGCTCACTTTTAATAGTTTTCATATTTTTAAGGAAAAAAAAAAGACTGAAGCTAACAACAAAAAAATCATCTCACACGCACATATTATTACAGATGTATACTGTAGGGTCAGGTTGAGTTAGAAACCCACTCACCCTTATTTGTATTCAATCAGTGATTAGAAAAAAATCACCACTTTTACAACATCCAAAATTATTTTCTCGAACAACAGGTTATTTGTACATTTCGAAGATTGGAATTTTAATTCAAGGCTACATTACATTCGTAGATTTTTTATGCATCTATATATTTCCATACTGCATTGTGTTATTATTATGGTTAGGTTAGGTTAGGTTATACGGGCTGATAGTTGATTTTTTTGCCGTCACACTTAAATCCCTTGTGATACCCTGAAGCATTGTTGCTTCTGAGAAGATGATTTTACCTGTGAATTCTATGGTTGGTCGAGCCATTTGGTAGACTTGACAAAATTCAGTAGGCGATTGCTTGGGAGTTCAGATAGTTCTTCTATTTCAATAAAGAAATAGTTGCCTAAAAATGTATATCTAGTACGGCAGAGTTCTGGACAGTGGCATAGGAAGTGAGCCGTGTTCTCCTGCTCTTCATCATTGCCGCAGCCTCTACATATGTCGTCTAATCTAAGCCCCATCTTCTTTTTTTGGTAGCCAAGTAGGTTATGTCCCTTTATCACGTGGGGCGGACGGTTTTTTAAGAAGTAAACAAGGCTAAGATTTTCCGAGAAACCTGCACCTACTCCAGTTATCATTTCTGAACAATAAGTAAAGGTGGTCAAGTTCGATTCAAACGTGTAAGGTACACTGTTTCCCCAATCTTCTCTATTGGGGAAGCTAGTAGTAAGGTTTGTCTTGAAGTCTAAATAAGTCATGTAATCTGTATACAAACGTTGTTCCCAACGTATTTTTTGTAAGAATCGTGGAATGGCCGTGTTGACTAATTCTCCAAATATTGGTTTGACTAAGTCGAAGAGCTCTGTTTGCTTCCAATTCTTGTACAAATAAGTTCATAGGGGTGAGATTTAAGATCGCTTCGGACCCGCTGTTTGGGTAGTCCTTATCACCCCCGTTGTGCTTGTACTTGTACTTTGGTAAGGGTTGTTAAGTTCGCAGATATCTCCAGAGCTTGTCACAAAACCCCGTAGTGTCCTTAGCTTAGTGGTTAGGTGCGTTGGCTCGTTGGTCGAAGACATGACCCAGCTCAAGTGTGTAATCTGCGGGAACGAGGGGCACCCTGCAAACTATCGGGGCTGTCCTAAAGTCCAAGAGATACGGGAGAAACAGGCCAGCCAAAAGGCCGTAGAAAGTCGAACCGTACGACAAGCTCCAACAACAAACTCATTCGTAAGGCCCGATCTTTCTTACGCCAAATCAGCGAAAGGAATGGGTAAAGCGAGACAGGCTCCACCACCGGTCGCCCCACAGGCCCAAGAGCCTAAGGCGCCGGCAGGTCAGCCAGACATTGTGGCCTTGTTGGTTGCCATTCAAGGCCAACTAGCAGGACTGCAAAGTCAGATCTGGGAGCAAGCCTCAAGAGTGGATCATCTCCACTCTTTGATGACTGGCCAAGCGCAAATTCAGGGTTAAGGGCGCGCTGCCGAAGACGCGCCTTAAGATCCTAGGTTTGAATGTGAATTCATTGATTAGGATCGAACGTAGAGCCAATTTGTTCCAGCTGTTGAAAGACCACAGTCCTGATGTGTTTATGGCTAGCGAAACCAAGCTAAACCAGAAACATAAACTGACTGATAACAATTACAATATCGTAAGAAGGGATCGACCCGGCTCCACTCAAGGAGGCGGTGTTGCAATCTTCATACGTAAGGGCATTAATTATAAAGTCATGTACAATAATGATTTGCGAAAGCTGAGGACGCTAGAAGTCTGCGTCATATGCATCTCTCTCACTCAAGGGAAGCGGATGTATATGATTGCGGCTTATGCGGCTGAAGCTCCGCAGGCTACTATCTTTATATCAGAGCTCGAGATTATCTTCAGGCTTCAGGGTACTAAAACTGAGCTGGGAAGAAAACTACTTCGTAATGGTCGGAGATTTGAACGCAAAACATGAAGATTGGGGAAATCAAACTAACAATCCAAGAGGTAATCATCTTTTTAATTTGATGAATCTTTGTAGTGTTGAATATGGTGTCGACTTGCTGGCTACAGAAAGACCATCGTTCCCAAGGAGCGGTTCCTTCCTGGATCTTTTGCTGTACGACACCAGACTGACAATAACGGACAAAGTGGGTAATCACCCTCGAAACTGCTTACAGACAGTCGAGTACGACAGTGACCACTGCGGACTCGCTGCTGTAATTCAGATTCCGAACGAGCACGTGGAGTTGGATGAATACGTTCCAACGCATTCTTACAATTACAGTAAGATGCGCTGGCCTCGTTTCACCCAAGTCCTAGCGAGAGAACTTCGTTCGAGTGACATAGCCCCACCAAACAACAGAAACTTGACAAATACAGAAATCGACCAACACCTTGAACAGATGGACAACATAATAAAACAGACAATGGAACGGACAATACCGAAGTACAAGGAACGCGACCAAAACAACGTCTACAGTAACGCAACCATAGACGCACTGCACAGACAGAAAAGCGGACTTCTGACAAGACTTAAAAACTTGTACAGACGATTTACAGACCCGAACGACCTGGAGATTAGGACACTGAAGTCGTCGATTAAGAACGTCAACACCCTGATCAAGGAAAACTACAGGTTATCTATTAATTTGTACTGGGACAAGAAAATTCGGGCCGTTAATTCTAGCGACCCGAGTATGTTCCCTCAAATTAATAAGATATTTAGGTCCAAGAATCAGAACGACCTTCCGTGTCTTAAGCTCCAGAGGACAGTAGCGAACAGAGACGTACTTCTGACAGCGCAAATCGATCCCGAGGAAGCCGTCTTGGACGATGACTTCTTTGTGATTGAAGATCCGCAGGAGAAAGTGGAGACAGTTGGTGCTGCTTTCCAGCAAGTGTATAAGGTGAATGCTTGCACTCGCCCGAACCACGACCTGGAAAACAGAGCCTTACTTCATCACTTCTACCTAAGGAATGATATTTCGCAATGGCGATCCGAGAACCGTGGTTTTACCCGGTTTGATGACGACTTCTTAGCAAACGCTATAATCGCCGATCGAACGGGCTCAAGTCCCTTGCTCATCACGAAGGTAGAGCTCCAGCTCATCTTCGATTCCATAAAGAACAAGAAGTCAGCAGGTGTCGATGGTATATCCAACATTGTACTAAGACACTTACCGATTGAGGCAATAGACATCTACACCACTCTGTTCAACAACGCGCTGAATAATGCATATTATCCAGTGCGTTGGAAGACAGCTGTGGTTCATCCTCTTCCGAAAAAGGGAAAGGACAACTCCAATCCGGCAAATCTTCGGTCGATAAGTCTTCTTCCAAGTATCAGTAAATTATTCGAAAAGATCATCAATAGAGCTCTGATTCAGTGGGCTGCGGACAACACAATAATTCCGGATAATCAGTTCGGGTTCAAGGCGGGACATGACACCATTCATGCCGCGTCTAAGCTCGTTTCTGACGTCCAATGGAACAAGTCCAAGAAACAATGCACGGGTGCTGTTCTGGTGGATTTGGAGAAGGCCTTCGACACCGTATGGTTAGAAGGTTTGTACCTAAAACTCACCAGACTAGGCATCAGTAAACCATTGTTGTATATGCTTTATGATATGCTCAACGGTAGAAAGTTTGTTGTCAAAAGTGGCAATGTAACTTCTACCACCACCTTTGAAATCAAAAACGGTCTTCAACAGGGAGCGGTGAATTCGCCGATCCTCTTCAGCATTTACACCAGCGATCTCATAGGTAGCTTAACTAACGCAATTGCGTATGCCGACGACCTGATTGCGTACAGAACGGCTCGAAAGGTTGAAGTTATTAGAATTCTCTTGCAGCGTGACTTCGAGAAGATTCAGCGATACTGCGACGATTGGAAACTGAAAATAAATGTCCAAAAGTCGGAGACAATTTTATTCCGGACTCCGTTGGCTAAGGCTTCGCGAGATACGTGTAAGAATTGGCGCAAGATGGTCATTGTTGATCCTCACGGACAGGCATTGACGAGCAAAACTGTAGTGAAGTACCTCGGTATCTGGTTGGACCAGTATCTGTATTTCGACAGACATATAGATGCTGCTCTGACTAAGGCCAGAGGAGCCTTCGCTCTGACGAAACGGCTGTTTTACAGCAGTCGGCTTGACCCCAGAGTGAAGGTAATTTGCTACATGGCCCTCATACGGCCAATGATCGTTTATGGTTGTCCAGTGTGGTTCAACATTGCCCCTTCCCAAATGGAGAAGTTTCGGGTGTTCGAGAGGCAGTGTCTTCGGCGCTGTCTCGGTTGGTATTGGACACCGGAATCTTCTTATCTGCATTATTATTCAAACGAGGTTCTATACAATGGGGCTCGGATCAACAGAATTGACAATTTCGTGCTATGACTTCGACCAACAATTTGATTTTCGGGCCGTTCTATCCGAACGAGAACTACTTCGAGAATGCACGCTTGAGCGGCTTCATTCCACCAGAGACATTCCTCTATTTAGACCAGTGCGGTATGGTACAGGATAGATTGGCAGTACCGCTTATCTACCACGTCAGGCGTAAAACCGTAGACTGGCGACTCCTGTATGAACGAGGCATCCTCGCTCGTGATGGAGCGGAGCTGCTTCGGTTCAGTAGGGCTGTGTCCGAACAGGACCGCATTGATAGGGTGAAGCAGGAGAACCAGTTTTGGTGGCTTCAAACGGCATTTGACAATGGGTAGTCCGGGGTGGGGTATTTTTTGCCTTGGCCGGCTTACATATTTGTTTTAGTCTTAGGTCTTAGGTTTAAGTAGAGTAGGTATGGTGGCACAATAAAATATAAAAAAGAAAAAAAAAAAAAAAAAAAAAAAAAAATTGAAAGTGAAACTGAAAAAACGTAAAAGCGTCAACGTAAAAACAAACAAAAATAATCAACAATATATGAATAACAAAAAAGAAGACAAGTACAAAATGCGCAAAAGATTATAAGGACATAGTTTTTGCCGCTGTGGTTGTTCTAGTTTTAAGTAGTTTGTAGGTAGAATAGGTAATTTTAAGTTTTATTTTAAGGACCCTAGTATGTAAGTTAAAAACCTCAAAAAAAGACAAAGGCTTTAGTTTTTTAAAATTTTCTAAAAAAAAAAAAAAATTGAAATTGAAATTGAAATAAACTTAGTTCGTAGGCCGAAAGGCATTAATTTTAAGAACAATGAATTGCTTAGAGCGCCCGACTAGGGCCAGTAAGTTATATATAAGTAGAATTAATTAGGCTAGTTTCACATTTTTGTCTAGCATGTAAGTAGATATAAGTTAAATGAATAAAAAAATGAATTTAAAAAAAAAAAAAAAAAAGGTGCGTTGGCTGCTAAGCAGAACGTCGTGGGTTCGAATCCTACTCGGGCCCAAAGTTTTTATTTCATCTTTTACGGACACTGCCTCTTGCGAAGATCTGACAAAATTTCCTAGAGTATCATCTGTCATGAAAAAGTGCTTCTCAACTTTGCCGTTCGGAATCGGCGTAAAATTGTAGGTCCCCTCAATTCTTCACACGCACCTAGAGAATTGTTGATGAGAGTAAGCCACTTAGGCCTTGGCTCTTCAAGAGCTGTCGCGCCACTCTATTTATTTTTTTTTTTTGTCACAAAACCAAACTGCCATAAGTTAGAATGGGTCTAACAATGGCTGTATACATCCAAATGATTATCTTAGGATTTGGCTCCCAATTTCTTCTAAAAATCCCGGTACACATGTAGAGTGCAAACGGCAAGAAAGATACAAGAAAGCAATGATTTGTTGTTGAGTTTCTTATCCAAGATTACTCCAAGGTATCTCGCTTTTTCTAATATTATAAGTATGGTGTTATCAACTTATGGTAACTCGAAAGAAATTATTTTCCTTCTATTTATTGGTGAAAAATGCCAGGGGGTTTACTTTAAGACCGCAGACGTTTTCTAATTATTCGCTTACAGTGTTTAGGTATATATCTGTCGCCAGAAGCGCTAAATCGACGGCTTATGCTATAACTCTTAAAACACTGTTCTTGAGTTTGATGAGAATTTCATTCATCACCAAAGTCCACGGTTGTCAGTGCTCTTGTTGGGGAAGGTTCCCCATGTGTTGTGTGTTGTCTGCTGTGTCGCTTTCCCTCCGTTATGTTTAATATTCGTCGTCTTCGTCGTATTCTATGTACTCGTCGTGGAAAATAAAAACAAATAGTCAATAAATAAAAAGAAAAAACATACACCAATCAACAACTAGAAACTCAAAAACAAAAAACAATTCCATCTACAAAACAAAAAACAAAAATTAAATCCATAAAGTATTCACTTAACCTTGAAATAACAACAGAATAGATCAAATTATCAAACAAGTAACATACATACATGCTCGGCGAAAATTCTTGATCGAACCCTCCTAGTGGGTGCCGGGCGGACAATGTCACCACAGTTCTTGTCTGTAGGTGTCACACGGTGATAGCTAAGGTTAGATTGGATCGCTGTGTGGTTCTGGCTTCATATATAGCATAACTCTCAGAAATCCTCTCTCACCTTAGATCCAATGTTTTAGTGGTGGTGTGAGCTAGTAAATCCGTGCCCAAGAATTAAAGGTTGAGAGTATAAATCAACCATGAACGGGGTCAGTCGGAGGCCTGTGATAGGTTACGGTTTATGTTGTTTATACCTTCCCTCGGTATGCGGCTCTGCACTCTCGTGTGAATCAGCTCAGGATCAAGTTCAGGAAAGCCACGTTTATTCTTGGCAAGATTGCCGAGAATGAAAAAGCCGTAAAGGTACATGAGCGTGATGCTGCCGATAAAAAAAAATATCAGAAAATTGTTGAAGAATTCAACAGTCGGCACTCAATAAAATAGAAACGACCACCAAAAGGAACAGGTCTCTGGAGGAGAAGCCACCTCAAAAGAGAACCAAGGTGGGTTGCAGCAGCAAGAAAGAGGCTCCGAGGGTGACAGCGCTACCGCGCGCCTTGAGTGAGGGCGTCAGAAACAACCTTCAGGTGGCGATTGTAGATGAGCTCTCCACAGACAACAGAGCTCTGATGTTAGCGTGGAACTCAATTGAATTGGAATCGGAATTGGTCTTTCAATACACCATCTCGGCAAAAGAAGGTCAATATCCGAGCTTTGACTTCGGCGAAATGCTCAGGGGTTATAAAGTAATAAGGTGGGCGAACGATTTTTCCAGGGTTTTCCTTGGCAAAGGAGTTGCTAAGATTAGCAACGACTGGAAGGGCTTGAAGTTCAAGCTTATTCCAGCCAAGGATGTTTCTAGAAAACCATTGGCTCGCATCTTACTGCCGCTCACGAGTATTAAGCCAACAGGAGCGGAGCTAATTAGGAGCCTTCAACGACTGAATCCGCAGATTCCGATGAATGACTGGGCGGTCATCAAAACAGAAGAACCACGCAAGAATAGCGCTTCTTATGATCTGCGAGGCAAGTCGCAAAGCCCTGGAAGAGGCACAATGCACGCTGAGATTCTTCATCAAAGGTGTCCTCATAAGGATTCTGCAGAGTCAGGAAATTGGCGCCACCCTCAGTGAAGATGTCGTCGAGGTAGACGACGTCACCATGCGGCTGGAAGTCCCCAGCCAGGTGATAGATCCTGGCCCTGCAGATCCGCCTGCGAATTAAAAGCGACCCACTACGTACCATCCAGGTTAATCTGAAGCCCTCTAAATGTGCCTCGGATAACCTGAGGATCTTCCTGAGAGAGGAAGACATAGATGTCTCCCTAGTACAAGAGCCATGGGTTAATGGCCTCGCGATTAGAGGCCTTAAAGACAACCAATACGACCTATTCTACTAGCCCGACAATCAGAATCAAGATAAGCCTAGAACTTGTACTTTAGCTAAAAGCAAGTGGAGGGTCTGATTCTTGCATCTTCATACATTGTGAATGGTATAGAGTGACCACCTGAGGAGGTTCGTACTTTAGTGGCAGAGGCAAAAGTCAGACAAACAATCCTGCTCGTCGGAAGTGATGCCAACGCCAGGTGAAGTGAGTCTCTTTTCAAATATACCTATCATTGAAAATAACTTGATTATCTGTAACAGGGGCAATACTCCCGCTTTTGTTTTTCCGAGTATGGACACGGACAACTCAGAAGGGTGGGAAGATGTTTTAGATGTTACATTTGTAATTATTTATGGCAACCTCTCCATCGAAAATTGGAGAGTATCTCTTCTTAATTCCTTTTCTGATCATGGACGGATTCTATTTGATCTTAAACTTGAAATAAAATCTCCATTCCTTTATAGAAATCCCAGAAGAATTGACTGGAAGAAATTTAGTCACACCTTTAACTCAAAGTTGCGCACTATACCGAACTCGAGTTACTACTCGGTTGCAGATCTTGAGTTAGAGATTTCAAACTTCGAGGACCCTATAAACACCGCCTTTAAGGTAACTTGTCCAATAAGATATAGTAAGAAAACCTTTCCACCCTAACCTAGTTTGAGGAAAATCACAAAAATTATTTTTAATATCTGCTATAAGCATAAATTCTATCAGCCTTACAAAGACTGCTTGAGATTAAAAAATAAGCGTTCTCTAGCCCAAGCCAAAAAACAGGGATGGCAAGAGTACTGTCGATCCATCGAAAATATCAAAGATTCGGCCAGGCTCGGTCAACCTCCATAGAGCATGTTAACGCCCCCATAACAAGAGAAAATATAGTTTAGGGCTATTAAAACTTTCTCGCCATACAAATATCCAGGCCCTTATGGAATACTGCCTATAATGCTGCAGAATCAGCTTGAACTAGTAGACAATTAAAACTTATTCACTTTCAAATAAAACACAAATTCACTATTTAAATCACTCACAAACTTATTTATTCAACACTTCCAATTATTACTTTCAAACACAGTGTCTTTACTTATAGCAATTTACAATCAATTGAATTTGATTCGCCACCAAGGGGCTAAATCTTATCCAACACTTAAGAGTGTTCCGGACCAAAACTGCGTTTTTTCAAATGGTATTGTGAAGCGATTAAATGTCGTATTGCGTGTCATTATGTAGCCAAAAACTGTTTCTAAAAAACTGTTGGAGCACAATTTCAATTAAGTTCTTTGTTACTCAGTGGTAAAGGCTCAAAAACTCCAAAATTGCCAAAAATCGTACTTTTTCAAAGAGAATTCCATCAAAATAAAAACATTTTTCGCTATCATTTCTTAATGAGCATAAAATTCGACATTTAAACTGTATAACTATTGGAGAAAACTTTTAACAAAACTTTTTAAACAAAAAAGAATTAAAAAACTATGAATAAAATTTGAATTTTTGATAAGCAATTTTTCTTATGATGCGATATTTATTTTTATTTTAATTTCTTCATTTATTTAGGCTTATTTGTTCTCAACACAGCAATACAAAAATTTTGGAAAAAAACTTTGATCAAACACATTTTATTTCAAAATTAAGTGATAGCAAAATCTGCCAAAATTTGAAAATTCAAATCATTAACGGCTGGCGGAAGTCACGATTCTCATAGGAAGACGATTCTCTCTCTCTTAATATGATGCATTTAGTTCAAAATTTGTCGTCTGCAGTTGGGTGGCGCTTTAAGCAGTAAGAATTTTCAGTTTTAGTCCGGAACATTCTGTCATTCTGTAGACAAAAACTATTGGAGCACAATTTCAATTAAATATTTCGTTACACTGTAGTAAAGGCTCAAAAACTCCAAAATGGCCAAAAATCGTCCTTTTTCAAAGAGAATTCTATCAAAATAAAAACATTTTTCGCTGACATTTATTAATGAGCATGAAATTCGACATTTAAACTGTATAACTATTGGAGGAAAAATTTCATTTTTAAGCAAAAAAGAATTTAAAAACTATGAACAAAATTTGTGTTTTTGATAAGCAATTTTTCTTATGATGCGATATTTATTTTTTTTAAATCGTACTTTTTCTCAACACAACAAACAAAACATTTTGAAAAACACTTTGATCAAACACATTTTATTTCAAAACTAAGGGGTAGCAAAATCTGCCTAAATTTGAAAATTCAAATCAGTAATGGCTGGAGGAAGTCACGATTCTCATAGGAAGGCGATTCTCTTTCTCTTAGTAAGATGCATTTAGTTCAAAATTTGTCGTCTGCAGCTGGGTGGCGCTTTAAGCAGTAAGAATTTTCAGTTTCAGTCCGGAACACACTTAAGGAATAGCAAAATCTGCCTAAAGTTGAAAATTCAAATCAGTAACGGCTGATGGAAGTCACGATTCTCATAGGAAGGCGATTCTCTCTCTCTCTTAGTAAGATGCATTTAGTTCAAAATTTGTCGTCTGCAGTTGGGTGGCGCTTTAAACAGTAAGAATTTTCAGTTTCAGTCCGGAACACTCTTAAGAGTGAAAATTCTTAAACAGTAGGAATTTTCAGTTTCAGTTCGGAACACTCTTAAGAGTGTTCCGGACTGAAACTGAAAATTCTTACTGCTTCAAGCGCCACCCAACTGCAGACGACAAATTTTGAACTAAATGCATATTACTAAGAGAGAGAGAATCGCCTTCCTATGAGAATCGTGACTTCCGCCAGCCGTTACTGATTTGAATTTTCAAATTTAGGCAGATTTTGCTCTCCCTTAATTTTGAAATAAAATGTAATTGATCAAAGTTTTTTTAAAAAGTTTTGATTTTTGTGTTGAGAAAAAGTACGTGCTAAATAAGTGAAGAGATTTAAAAAAAATAAATATTGCATCATAAGAAAAATTGATCAAAAATACAATATTTATTCATAGTTTTTTAATTCTTTTTTGTTTAAAAAGTTAATTTTTTCTCCAATAGTTATACAGTTTAAATGTCGAATCTTATGCTCATTAAGAAATGTTAGCAAAAAATGTTTTTATTTTGATGGAATTCTCTTTGAAAAAGTACGATTGTTGGCCATTTTGGAGTTTTGGAGCCTTTACTACTGAGTAACAATGTACCTAATTGAAATTGTGCTCCAATAGTTTTTTAGAAATAGTTTTTGTCTACAGAATGACACCTTAATCATTTCAATGCGACATTTGATCGCTACACAATTCCATTTGAAAAAACGCAGTTTTGGTCCGGAACACTCTTAAGCACAGATAATAAACTTATACAGATATCTCATCCCTGCAGAAAAAATGAACCAATTTTTGTCCGTTAACAGACAAGGAGCTTTCTTATCTTTTCCATATCGTTACGGAGCTTTCCAAGGTTTTCCAACCGATCTACCAAATTTGTGCAGTCATAATTTTATTTCTTCATCTTTTTGCAAGTAAATAAGTAATTAAGAAAGCCTATCCGCAGTTGTTGGTATAGTTATGTCAAAATCAAAACAAAAGTCAAGACTCTAATAAGATTCTGGATTTTCCAACAACGTTTTTCATTTATTGTTGATATCGTTTTTATTTTTCTCGTTTTTTGCCGGGTTGAAGATTCAACATGAATTTTCAAAATTGGAGCAAACAGTGAAAAGTTTGTATTTGTAGCTAATACGTGTAGAGTCTAACTTAATTGGATGGGTTTGCCAAAAAAAAAAAACACCTATAAGACTATGCACATCGTCAAAAAAAAAAAAAACAAGAACACCTAGCATATGGGACTAAATTAAAGAGTAATAAAATAATAGAAAACAAAAATTTCAACAGATTAGAGAACTACAAATCCATGATGAAAGAAACATCAAAAATTACCTTATTTAGATATAATTTAAAATTACCTACTTAAAGCAGTTTGAATCAAACAAAAACGGTCAAGCTGAATGCTTCTCAGTCCATGTGAAATTTGTATATAAATACCTAAATATTGTTATTTTTTTTACTGGATGCGACATTTTTGTAACTCTGTTAGCCATGGAAGGTACTTGGCTATAAGTCACGTTGGTAAATGTCACGCGTAGTAATACATATTCTGCTGAGGCTGACGCACCTTTCTCTTTACTATCTTTAACTTATTCACCGCCATTTTCAATACCAATACCTACAGTGGCGTATTATCCTAAAGGCAAAATTGGAGCCTAAAGTGGCGTATTATCCTAAAGGCAAACTATCACGTGCCTAGAGGCGCGCGGTTGCAGTGACTTTATAAAGTGGTTGTTAAAAAAACAAACTTATGAACTCGAACCACATTTCCCACTTATTGTATTGCATTCTTTCATTGTAGATTAAGTTGCAAAGTTTCACATTTAATTAATTTTTTTAAGAGTTATAGAACTTGGCGGCTTGTTCTTTTCAGCTTTAATTTATTTTTATACAACAAAGAAATCCATAGTTTTACATAATATTAAATTAAGGGAAACTTGTACAAGATAAAACCCTTATGTAAAGCTTATGATCTAAATTACATATTAGGTCGTTTATTAGACTATTATCCGGCATTTATACATAAAATCTTGTGCATATTTTATAGATAGGGTCGCAACAAAGTTGACATTAGCTTTTTCATATAATGTCATTGTTGAAAATCGTGTAGTTAAATTTAGGACTATACATAGTATTTTGTTTTGCGTGATTTGAAATTTCTTTTTATGACAGTCTGGAGTTGTTTGTTTATAATTTTGAATTAAATGAAAGAGAATGGATCCCATATTGACAAATGCTTTATATAATGTCGGCAATTATGTATGGCATACAATGTCAGGTATATATCCGCCTCTGTTAGTGTCACAAATGCGAGGCCTTAGGAGATCATTAACATTACATTCTCACACATTTCACGCGGTATTTCACTTATTTCATCACAAACATTTTGTTTGAGTTGCTCAATCTTTTGTGGTTTGCTTGCATAAACCTTGCTTTTCAGATATCCCTAAAAGAAGAAGTGCGAAGCAGTCAAATCAGGCGACCGTGAAGGCCAATCAACATCAGCATATCTTGAAATAACTTGTCAATCCAGCTCAAAGCATGAAGTTATGGTGTTAAAATGTTTTCAATCATATAACGATATAGTTCCCTATTCACAGATACCGTTACGCCGTTTTCATTTTCAAAGAAATATAAGGGCCAATGATTCCTCCTGACCAAATTGCACACTACAATGTAACTTTTAATGGATGAAAAGGTGACTTATGAATAACATGAAGGTGTTCCATTGTCCAGAACAGACTATTCTGTTTATTCACATATCCATTCAAATGAAAATGTGCCTAATCACTCATTATGATTTTTTCACAGTTAGCGGTCATTGATTTTGATAAAATGTTTAAACTATTAAAACAGTTGGTTTATCGAATATATTTCTATAGTAAATTTGCCACGTGTCTACTTCAAGACTGCCAAACATGAACTGTCAAGAGTAATGTTTACCAAAATAGCGGCAAAACAAAGTAGTATACCTTCCCGGCGGACATCAGGGGAATCCGAGCTGCAACTCAAGTTAACTTAGTGTACAAAATTTACGATTCAGTAAAACATTAATAAAAATATTTTAAACCGAAATCGTAAAACTTTGAGACAATAGGTATCTATCGATCTGATTCAAACTTGTTCTGTTTTTCCTTGGCCCCCATTTCAACGCATATTTCTAAGGCGCGGTACAGCGGTTTCGGTCAAACTTAGTACGAGGTATTTCTAATATAGGGGCGCCGATTAGATGCTTACCTATGGCGCCCTCCACGTTTAATCCGCCACTGAATACCTACCTCATGCCAGATCGAAAATCTCAAATGCTTTTTGACTTTTCCGACTTCACTAATATTTTGTAGCCAGAATCTTAAAAACATAAGCGCAAGAGAACGGCCATATTATGCGTGTTTTTGTTGCGTACACAAATACTAGATATTTTCGGTTTAAATTTATGGGAACCCCATATACATGCGCGAAAGATTTGTTTGTGTGTGCTCATTTTAAGGCTTCGTATTTGGTATATAATCCTAACTCATTCAATAAAAACACTTGAGCGAAAGCATGTGTTAGGCAACTGGAATTTTCATCAACAACAGAGAATATAAAAAAGTATGTCAGTTAAAATTAAGAAATATTTGAACGTTTATTTATCTAAATTAAAAAAAAAGAACACAAGTTCGCTTATACAGAAACAAAACCTTATAGAGACATTTTACATGCAAAACAAAATTCACCTACATATTTACTTGAGAAAGTACTGATAAGAATAGACTCATATGATAAACAACAACAGTTACTTTCTATCTTTATTAAATTTGTTTGAAGTTTTCAGTTAACCATCAAATACAAATCGTCAGCTTAAGAGACGCCCTAAGAAGTCAACGACACCCTTATCCATATATTTTGTTTTACATTTAACTCCTCCCATTTGCGTCTCCTTTCTCTTTCTTCCGTTTTTGGGTCAAAGTTCTTATTTTTACTTTGTTCGAGCAGCCACCTAATTGTTTCATATGAACACAACCCCTGAAAAGACTATTTGCTAATACACATAAAAGGGTGTGACTTATTGAACATCTCTTTTGCTTTGAGCAAAAAAGTGTATAAGTATTTTAACGTAGCAAATATTAAATTCTTAAGCCGACTTTTACGTTGATGTTGTATTGATATTCATTCAGTAAGCTTGAAATTGCTGCTTTCGTGGTCGGCGGATGTTTTATTAAAAAAGTTTGACCGCCTCCCTCTTCGAATAAGAAAAAAAGAAAATTATATATATAATTTGTGTACTTGAGTGAAAGAGTAAATGATAGTGGATTATTTTATTGCTAATGTAAATCCCCAGAATCACAAAAATTTGAGCAGTGGTCATCATTACAAATGTATTTCCAAAATAATTATTATTAAGATTCATATCTCGGTATAATTTTTTAAAATACAAAAAAAAAAAACACGTGAAATATTCAATACCAAAATTTATAAGTCCTACTTGCAATGTGAAGTGATTTTCAATTATTTAATAATGTTAAAGCTTAACTGAATTGAGTTTTTAATGAACCTAACTATGCAACATCAACAGCGTATCAACTCGTCTGATATAACTCTGTGTTATCTCGTTTTGTTATCATGTTTTGCTACTCGGAATAAGAAAATATATACTTCTTCCAGATTTTATTTAAAGAAGCGTTGTACATACTTTTTGTTGTAAATACCCAAATGCTGTAATATTTTTTTTTTGATTAGGTAAGTGTTACACAAATTTTTAATGTTTCTTATCGTAACATAATTTCAGTTTCTATATCTAAGTACCTATTTTATATCAGTCTGTGCATTTTTTTATGAAATACACCATCGAAGAGCCCAACATTCAGTTAAAATATGCCTGTGTTTCCGTACAATAGAAGTGTTTTTTTTTTAATAGACAATAATGTAGTGCTGTATTAAACCAAACATCAGATATTTTTGTAAAAATATCTGGCCTAACCTTAATCTTGTGGATACAGTGTTGTTTACGAGTTCACAATCGTCAAGGTTTTTTATTTGAATTCAAAACCCACTTAACATTTGAACTAACAGCTTCAAATAATGAAATATAATGAGGACATTGGGATATGTAGGTATTGGCAACCATTTTACAAATGGCGATTTTTGTTATACTGAATGTACATTTATGCATTAATATACATCTATAGGGTATGGTTTCTTTCTTTTTAAGTTGTTTCGACAACCATTTATCATTTTGCTGGTTTGCATTTTAATTGCTTGGTTTTTTAGTTGTACCTATCGATTACAATTGTTTAAAAATTTTTTGTTTTTAGTTTTCTTGTTTTTTGTTTATTTTGCATTCTAGTCTTTCAGTTTTCGATTATTTCGCTTTTTATTATTTCGAATCTTTTTGTTATAGCCCTTTCACATCTTGAAGGAAATCACGTGTTTTCCCCCAAATCTGTTGACAACCCTGTTTTGCAAAACAACAAGTCTGTGAAAACCTGTCGAAACCAAAAAAATGAAAAGCATTCAGAAGTCTATAATTCATTTAAGATCGTAAATATTTCTCCCTTTCTCCAATGGGAAGAAGAGAATGACATCTGGGGTGGAGTCGTGTAAGCTGAATTTTGATAGTTGACAGTCAAATTCAAGAAAATTCGTCTAAATAAGTCAAAATTGACCGTCATTTTTTTTTGACTTTTTTAGCTGACACCTATTAAGGTGTCAATTTGATACAACTGGAAATTTTTGGTCACCGTTATTTTGGTCACAAAAAAGATAAATTATTTTTCAAGAAACGGTATTACATTAACATTTTAATATCCTTTGAAAAACATTCACTGTACATTACACTCATTTATTGGCTTCTCCAATATTTTCACAAGAGACACAAGAAAATTATTATTATGTGTTAAGAACTTTAACAAAATTCTCATCAGTTAAAGGAAAAAAAAGTGATTGTACAAAAAAAACTTCTTGACACACAGTCAGCTGATTGGATAAGAATTAAAAAAGGACACATAGACAGTGCCGGCTTTAGGGTATTGCTACCCAGGCGGTCGCCCGGGCCGCCACGATCCAGGGGGCTCCGCGTCAGCCAGCATAACTTCAACATAAGCAACAAACAATCAACAATCCAATAGCGTAACTACCACCCGTCTTACCGGTTAACCGGGGCCCAAGAGCCCCAAAGCAAATGCCATAATCGAGCAAGCATATGAAACACTAGGAGATTTCCGAAATGACTATGAGGGAGCAAAGTCACAGGCGATTAAGCTTAGTGCTGATTGGAAAGTCAAGGTTGAGTTTCAGAACAAGCGCATCAAGAAAACCAAGAAATATTTCGAAGAATTGTGTGAAGACGAAAGACTTTCTGATGGAGAAGCACGATTCCGTGTTAATATTTTCCATGGATGTTTTGATATTATTTGCAATCAATTATTAAATCGATTTGAAAGTTTGAGGAACGTAATCAAAACTTTTCGAGTACTTCAACCTCAGATTTTAACAAAAATTATGGATCAAAAACTCTACATTGAAGCTGTTATACTTCCGAATATTTATGCTGAAGACATTAGTGACAAATTTCCAGATCAATTGGTTTCTCTTCGATCATGTCTCAGCAAACAAATTGAAAAAATTAGTTCTGTCAAGTAACTTGCGGACTTATCAATTATTGAAAATTAAGCTTTATCTTCGAGTTTTCAAGAAGTTTGTACAGCCTTGATTTTGTTTTTAACCATTCTGGTTGCTACAGCTGAGAGGTCCTTTTCAAAATTAAAAATTATTGAATCATATCCTTGTAGTACCATGGTGCAAGAGCGTTTGAGTTATTTTAGTATTCTCTCAATTGAAAATGAAGTAGCAAGTCCAATGAGAAATAACTTGGGTCAAATTATTCAAAAGTTTGCTGATTTGCAAGTAAAGCGTATTAAATTTTGAACTCAACTGTCAAATTTCTTCACTGTTTTTGTATTTGAGCTTTATATCAAAAGAATTAAGTGTTTCAAATGATTAACAATTGTTTGTTCTTTTTCAACATCATTTGTACGCATGAATAATACCACTTAGATAAAATACAAATTTTTTTCTGGGAAGGGCCCCCTGCTAAGAATCCAACTGGGGCCCCCATATCTATAGTTACGCCACTGCAACAATCTGAGGTTGTCAAGCTCGAAATAAAAAAAATAATAGGAAACTCGAAAAGTTTCATGAGTTTCATGTTGTGTTGTTATGGGTTATGGCCGACTATTCTCTTCATTGTTTCCAAATGTTCTTTTGTTTTTATTTTCACCATACGTCCATACCCTACACTTAGAAAACACAAGAGTGAATTGAGATAGTGTTTGGTAGTAAAAAACATTGAGTATCGTTAAGCCGCTGTATTTTTAATCGCTATAGTAGTCCTATAAGATTTTTTGAGGTAAAGCTGGATCTTCTCACTAGTTAGCGCTGTTAATTTCTTAATGTATTTGTGTTATCTATTTTAGTAATGTTTCAATCGTAAGACTTTTATAGAGATTACAAATACGATGGATATGCATATCACATGATACAAAAAATTAGCTGTTATCTTTGGAGAAGAGATTGCAAATTAGGTATTTTATAATTCCTGCAAACAATTTTTAATATTGTTCTTTTCTGTCATGCAGCAAATTTTGATATTATTTTCCTGTGTTCTTGACATTTCGACATACATATATTTGTTTTTAAAGTGGAATGCCTTCTGAATTGTGTTATGCTTCAAATATCATAATATTTTAAGAAACAATTTTAACTAGGTAATATTAAAACTAGGAGGAGTGGCGCAGTGACCACGGAGGGAGTCACTATATATGATGTTATGGAACGATATTTAAAAAATTATTTTGTCGTTTGGTGATATTAGACTCAATTATTTTAGAAAGGGAGCCGCATATCATAACCCCTTCAACGAACAAGCGCAATTGGCCATGCTAGCGTGCCTACTGGCATCTCAACCCAAGGACAAAATACTCAACATAGACCAAAATCCTTGAGATCCTGTGGATCAAGGGTATAATGGTGTACTTGCATACAATCGCACATACATAGTTGAATAGGAAAAGCTTAAATACTGTTATAGGTTCTAGCCCTTAAAACTCGGTTTAGTGAAATTTTTAAACTCATTTGAGTTCTAAGTCAATTCTTCACCAAGTTTTAAGTTGCTATAGAACTTCTATTTAGAACTTTGTTGTAGTTAGAACTTCGATACAATTAGACACCCAAATATTAGGGTCTGGTGCCTTAAGACTCGGTTTATTATACGATAATGGATACAATTTTTGGTGAATTCCTATTTACGGACGTTGACTTTGAGTACGATGCGAACGTTATCCTGGAAGGACGGCGTATTTATCGAATGGCAATGCGTGACACTATTATTACATGGGACGACACCGATTTTTTTCGACAAAGGTTCTTAAGAGTCAGTCAACTGTTGGCAAAAAACCTTCAACATCCACAACTACGGTAAAAATTGGAATGAGTTTAGTATCCATAGTTTATGGGCGCGAGTAGGATTCCAATCCCACATTCTCTGTAACAGGCTGTAAAACTAAGTTCTAACGTTGGACCGAGAATCACTTGATCTAGTTTTAAGAGAATTTGTGAAGAAATGAGTTCTAAAATGCCTAAATTGAGTTGCGTTCTACTTTCGTTGAGTGTGCATTTTTTCAACAAAATCAACCTTTATTGAGTATAGCGTAAGCATAGTAAATAGTAAAAAGAGCTTCGAGTCTTCACGTAATATTTCGGTTCATAGTTGAATCGTTTTCACGCAAAATCAGTACTCAGACTTTGTAAGGCGTCAAAATCTCAGCTATGCTTGGACAACAAACCAATCTTAGCTTCTGGAATCGCTCCAAACCAAATCTCAAAAGATCACCTGCAAATTCACTCCAAAAGTAAAAATTCCATCAAAATCCACCAGCCATCTTTGGATGAAAGCTTGCAGTCAAGGTGTCTATGTGTATCAATAACGTGTAACTTTATGACTTGAAATGTTAACAGTATTTGCGTAGGAGAATAAGACGCAGTTATTCTTTCAAGCATAAATTCTACTTTTTCATCAACTGGCAATTTTATAAGTGAGATACAAGTTCCATCCTTTTTAATTCTAGAGAAGGAAGTTGTATAGTTTATACTAAAAAAGGGCGCCAAATATTTGTCTCGCCTGGGGCCCCAAGATGGCTAAGGCCGGTCCTGCACATAGATACAATATTCATTTTCCTGTGTCTATTTTTATTTCCTTGTTTGTGTCTCTACAAATTTTGAAACATGGAAAACAACAACAATAATCGGGTTTAAACATGAACTAAATAGAGTGATGCCAATGATCCAAGAAAATTTGAATTCAGAATAATCACTTTACACAGATGGAAAGTTGTTGACTATCACATTTGATAGTCAAAAATTTGATAGTCTCCTATCATCTTACACGATTCCACCCCTGCTTGTAGAATTGCTTACGACAAATCGTGTCAGTTGATGTAAGGTTGCATATGAAAATATAAAAATACACAAATGCACCAATTTTTCAGGAGCGATGTAGTAAAAAAACAAAACGGTTGCACTTACACGTATGTATGTACATATTTATTAATCAAGCAAAAACATTAAAATAAAATTGACATTTTTTGACTGATAAAAATTTGAAAAAAGCAGCATACAAATATTTTTCCTTTTGAAAAAGCAATGAGGAAAATATTTTCATACAGTGTTTTTCATTTTTTAATATCTTATACTTAAGGGGAAAAAAACTTGTAACCAGAAACAAACTGCGAAAGTGTGTGAAAAAAGGAGTCAATCTTCTTTAAGGAGAAAACCTGACATCCCTAACATGACATCAAAGATTTATAATGTCAAACAAAAACCCTGAAATTTAGGTGTGAAAAGATTTCGAATTTTTGAAACCTGACAGCGGAAAACTCCGTTTTGCGTCTAGTGTGAAAAGGCTACTAAGCCTTCGTTTGTTTGTTTGTTTTTTTTTTTTTACTTTATTTTTTGTGTTTTGCGCGAAATTTAAGATCTTCAGGATCTAAACGGTAACAAAAATAAAAATAAATAATAAAAAAAAAAAACAAAACGGAAGAAAGCGAAACCATTGAAATAAGGTGTAAGGTAGATAACATGGAAATTGAAGATGAGACAATGAGACCATTCACACATCACCTAAAAATGTCTTATATACATTTTTAGAAGAAAGTAAGTTTTTGTAAACGAAGGATGTACTTTTTAAATAAAAAATAAATATAATACTTTTATCTATGAACATGGAAACATAGTTTTAAGATAATTAAAAGCAAGGGTTTTTAATGTTCCAATGTCTGTAAAATCACCTCGTTTTTAATAAAAGCGGTGTCAAATACTGATACGGATGTTTTAACTACCAATATAAACGATCAAAACATGTTAAAAGAAAAAACAAAAAGTGGCGAAAAATTCAATTGAGAGATAAGCTGTGGTGAAAACGTCAAACGAGATGACGTTTTGTCGTCGTGGAGGGCAAACAACTTCACTTGGGTCTAAGTTGATTAAATAAGAAATATAAAACATAGCTTCTCCTGTAAAGTAAATGAAAAATAATTATTTATTAAAGTTAAAAGCTTAGTATTTTATCTTCTCTATTTGTTGTAAGTTTTCAATGTGCTGGGTTTTTGATTTTCTTTCTTTTAGCATCCAATCCCTTCCGTACACTTAATTCTCGATTTCCTGAATTAAAAAAAAACTTTTTTAGATGTATTTTTTATTGAAATATTAAGGAAAATTTTAAAAAATCATATCGTATGCATATCCCGCCTTTATTTGCCCTCCATAACCGATGAATGACAGTTGAAATTTTACACCTGTCTAAAGGCATAAAGCCCCATTGTATTGCAAAAACAGTTATAGGAACTAAAAAGCAAAACAAAAAATATGTGCACGACTGGGTCGTACGAACTTGCTCCTGCATGCTAAAACTAAATATTTATGATTACTTAAATTGCAAAAGGTAGTGTTAAAATAAGAGATATACTTTAAGCAATTCTGATTACACTCTTACTTACAGCTTACACTTAACTCAAAAAAAAAATATATATAAAAATAATAGAATTATAAAAAAATTAAAATTTGGAAATGTACCTCGTATATACATTTCATTCCAAAAATTAAATGCCGAACAAATTCAAACCTTATTCTTGATTTATTGAATTTTTTTTTTTGAAAATCGTCGGAGCCGTTTTTTTTTAAATTAATTTTGTATATATACAATTTTTCAAAAATATCTTAAAATTAATTTGGGTATGCAGTTTTCAAGACCATGTAAATATACATATTATACTCCAATTTGGATTTTTAAAATTGATCCGTTTTTGAGATACAGAATTTTGAAAAAAAAGTTAAAAATATTTTTTAAAAATCCAAAAAAAAATTTGAATTTTTTTGAAAACAAAATATTATCTGAACAATATATACGTACTTTCGAAAAAAAACTTACGCTGATCGGACTTTCAGTTTTCGAGAAAATCTAATAACAAAAAAAACGGTTCTATGGGAGGTACCGTTTTGGAGCAATACAAAAATTTTTTGTTTACATAAAACACATGAATGTTTAAAAAAATTAAACTCGAGGAAGTTTAAAAAAAATCGTTCGGACCGTTTTTGTGAAAAAAAAAGTTTTGGTTTTTTGGCCAAAAAAATCGTATGGTGGCTACCCTAAATTTTGATCTTAAAACAAAAATAAAAAAAATTGGGATATCGACTTTTTGCTCAAACCTCTAATTTTCAAATTTGAAGTCAATCGGACCAGTAGTTAAGCCTGTAGATGCCTGTAAACTTTCCGACAGACAGACAGACGGAATCGCCGGACCCACTTTTTTCGACTTCTCTATCATCGTAATATCATATCTCATCCTCATCTCAAATTTTTTTTTTTTACGAATTCAACACTTGCCATATATTCTATATGTCGCAAGTAAAAAAGCGAAAGAATCTTGGCGCCAAGCAATAATAAATGAAAACAAACAAACAAAAAACATAACAAGTTTTAAGCTTCAGACGGCTAAAGCATACTCTCTGCAGTCCAAATGTGCTCCAACTTCACTTTCTATGAATACAATTGCAGGATTCGAAAGCCTAATTTGAAGTGGAATCGGTTAATGTAATCCTGATCTTTTATTGCCGCAATCTGTGAATATCACATTACGATTACCGGATTTAAAGAAAATTACAGCCTCTGCGATTTTCTCATTCTCGATAGTTATTTACTGCTTAACCAATTCCACCCCTGTCTCAGGGTTGATCTCATTATCAAATAGAATTTGGTATGGTACTCAATATTTGCAAAGTTATCGACGGGTATTTTAGGCACAACTAAAGGGTTTTTCAATAGGGACGCTACAAAAGTTTTCTTAAGTAAAACAAAAACAGTTTTGGATATCAATGAAATTCTTTATTCCTGTGGAAGTACATTTGATGCTATTATGTATGGAACTCGATTTCTTTTGCATGGCCGCCACCACGGGCATGCTTGCAGAAGTTCAGACGCTGAACCCAATTTTCGACGGTTTTCAAGCATAAATCGGCCGATACTGCTGCAATTTCACATTCGATATTCGTACGAAGTTCATCAATCGTCGCTGGCTTGTTGGCATAAACCATAGATTTGACGTAGCCCCACAGGAAATAGTCTAACGGCGTTAAATCGCATGAACGAGGCGGCCAATTCACAGGTCCATTTCTGGAGATAATTCATTCCAAATATAATCGGTTAGCATTTAGCGGTAGCGATTCCCATTCACAGTAACGTGCCGGTCTTGATCATCACGGAAGAAGTACGGCCCAATGACACCACCAAAAAATATTTATTGCAAAACTTCCTTTTCCTTGGATAAGTAAGGCTCTTGTCTTTTCTTTGAGACTTAGTTTCATCAACCGAAATCAATCCAGAGGCAAACGCTTGTCGCAGCTCATAAGACCAAGTGTTCAATATGTTTTAAAAATAAGCTGTTATGGATTTCATCTGAAATTTTGTCCTTGCATTTGTTTTGGCAGTTATCTAATTTGCGTATTTTTCGTTCTTGTACGATTTTTCCAGCTGTAGATATGTAACTTTTACCAGAGTTCCTTATTTCTTTACGCATCTTTTTCGATTGTCTTATGCTGGCGTTTTCATTATTTTCGTTTTCATTTTCCAAAAAAGGTTCACAATCTCCCAGCAATAGGTTTTGCTCCAACTGCTGACCAGCGGCTTTTGTTTCAAAAGATATATCAGACTCACTACTTACGTTTTCGAGAGCAACAGGAACAAAATCAGGGTCAAAAATCGAGTCATCAGTTGCAATATGACTCTTTAAAGTCATCAGAATAACTGGAAACTTCAACGACATAAATGCATTTTGTAGACGAACATTAACCCGAAGAATATTGTTGTCGTCGATGAATGGGTTTAGCCGATACAATTTACTATTTTTCATGATTGGTTTTTGATCTTGAATCATTTTGAGTACTGTGGCGAATTCATTGGATTGAATCCAACGAAGAATTCCACATTCACTATATTAAATTTCTTCGACTGTCAGTGGAGCGACTTCCTCTATGAGGTGTTTGATTGGACAGGAAAGCATTGACATTTGAAGTGTGGGCCATGCCACCACAGGTGTGAATCACGAAGCTCCGAAATGCTTAGACCACGGCAGCGTCCCGTAATGGTGCAATTGCCGAATATGATAGAGGACGAGAGAATTTTATGAATTCTTTTGCAAAAAATAGTGGTTAGGGGCGTTGGCTGCTAAGTAGAACGTCGTGGGTTCGAGTTATTCTCGTGCCCATAAAGTTTTTATTTCATTTTTCACGGACACTGCCTCTTGCGAAGAACTGACAAAACTTCCAAGAGTATCATCTGTCATGAAAAAGTGCTTCTTAACTTTGACGTTCGGAATCGGTGTTGAATTGTAGGGCCCCTCAATTCTTCACACACACCTAGAGAATTGTTGATGAGAGTAAGCCACTTAGGCCTTGGCTCTTCAAGAGCTGTCACGCCATTCTATTTATTTATTTTATTTATTGCAAACAATTACTGCCCATCGATTTGAGTCTCCTCGAATGCATGACAGAACAACGCAATATTAGTCCAAATTAAAACATCATCGATTGAGAGCCTCAATGATTTGTTCACTAATTCAAGCAACCTGACGGCTAGAACAGCTCCACACAGCTCAGCGCGAGCTTTTGTTAAGGGCTTTCGCATGGATGTCAATTTGCTTTTAGCAATGATCAAATTAACATTGATTTGATCGTTTGAATCAATGGTTCCAAGATATATAAGAGCTGCATATGCTTTGTTTGAGCTGTCGCAAAAAACATAAAGTTGATTATTTTTGTTGCTTGACGATGTTTTTGAATTTCGATACCTTTCATGAGAAGAAGTTGATCTATGGTTTGATTCCATTCTGCTTAAAGTTCTGGAGACGTGACAACATCATCCCAATCAAATTTGCTTTCCCATAGTTTATTTAAAAATATTTTTACTTTAGTTACAAGAGGATTGAGCCACCCAAGAAGGTCGAATAAGCAAGCTACGGTTGATGAGACGTTTCGTTGTGTTTTTGAGTGGAAAAGTTGACAGAAAACAAGACATCTTTATTAGGCCAAGTGTTTTTATGCCGTCTTCAGCATTAAATAAGCATGTCGGTTTTTGGTCACGATATTCGGAGGGAATTTGTTGAAGTACGTCTTTTGAATTGCTTGCCCATTTGCGGAGTTCAAAACCGGTATTTTGAAGAACTTGAGTTAGAACTTGAATAATTTTTATTGATGTTCGATACTATCGCTGCCGGATGTCACGTCATCAACATACGTTTCAAATTTAAGTGCTGTTTAGACTGCTGGTGAAATATTCTTTAATTGTTCGGATAATAAATGGACTTAGGCTCTGCAACCGTTTGCAGAGCCTAAGTCTGAATCTTGCCATAAAACGTACTGATAATGAGTGTCGTTCTGGTGAACATCGATACAACTGTAAATTTTTTCCATGTCCGCAATGAAAACATATTTATACCTACGCCAGTTCAGAATTATTTAAATCAGCTTGTAGTGCGGGACCTGTAGTCAAAACATCATTTAATGAATTCCCGTTTGTTAATTTTTCTGACCCATCAAACTCTTGATGAAGTTTTGTCATGATACTTGTTTCCTTCAGCACGACATGGTGAAGTAAATAGAATTGTATTTCGCTGACCTCACGAACGATTATGACCTGATTGAGCTTTTTATATTCATTGAAGACCTTGAAATTTTATTTTTAGAAAATAGAAGCACTCAATTCAAAATTAACTTATAATTTATAAAGTAATTTTCCAAAGCATAATGCTTCATAGTTCGCCTGTATGGGCAATTGCGCAAAAGTGCACCTACTTTGATTACAAAGAACACAAAATAAAATTTTGAAAATGATTCTTAATCTGCCTTGGCACTACTCGACTGATAATTTTCATGCATTGGCTGGCATTGATAAAATTTAAAGTAGAATTTGTTATTTATTTCAGCGTTATAACGATTTCTGTAGTATGTCCGAAAACTACTTAATCTCAAACCTGGCTATTCAATAAAAACATGAAAATAGAAAAAAAAAATCAAAACTACAAATATTACAAATAAAAATGTTAAAACAAAAAAAAATATTATTTATTATACAGTTATCAATTATCTATTTATTTATTTATTTATTTATTTATTTATTTATTTCTTTTTCTCTACCTATTTTTTATTTATTTATTTATCTTTATTAATTAATTTAATTATCAATTGTTTATGTAAGTATTTGTTTATTAATTACTTTACTATCTAATTGTTTTATTTTTTTTATTTGTTTGTTTGCTTATATGCTTTTTGTTCATAAAATGTTTATATGGACGTTTACTGTTTATTTTTAATTCAAAGCCAATAATTGAGATTAAGTACTTTTTCGCCTCCTTTTCCTCCGCTCATGGAAATCACAAACACAACTTTACGAAGGTTTTTTGTTGTAGCTTTTCCCTTCGACATTTTCTCAATAATCTGTGATAATTGTAATAAAAATATGATTCTCTTCAGTTGTAAGATAGAGTTATACCAGATCTCTGTAAACTGTGAAATATATAGGTACTATTTAAGAAAATTTGTTTAATAATTTGAGCTACAATAAAAAGACAATACAATACAATTGAAGCAGTTTTAAATGTTTTGCAATCTAAATTGTGGAACAAGTGGATTATAAAAAAAATCCCAGGAGTCATAGGATGTGTCGATGGGTCCACGTGAAAATTGTGAAACTTCACGGCGTAGATTCAAATTTATATTACAACAGGAAGGGCTACCATAGCCTCAATGTTTTACTTATACGTGAAAATTATACTTTTGGTAAGTGAATGCAAGTCAATAAATACAGTTTATTTTTTTCGTTTTAGATTTCTGATTATAACATGAAGATCAAATCTGTTGATGCAACACATCCTGGGGCAAGCCATTATTCTTTAATATGGTCTATGAGTGATGCAAGGCACCACTTTTTGGAACAATATCAAAGATGCTGGATTCGCGCTTGAGTCTTTTGTACTTACACCGTACAAATTTACTCAGAGCGGCACAAATCAGTCAAATTTCAATAGGAGGCATGCCTCAGCTAGAAATGTTATAGAAAGAACCAATGGAAATCTTAAACCTCGTTTAAGATGTTTATTGAATACATTGTATTTTTCGCCACAAAAGGCGGTGAAAATTGTTAACGTCTTCTGCGCCCTTCAAAGAATTCCAATTGGATATGCAATATGAACCTAGAATTGAAAAAAATGATTCTGATACAGAGGAAGATGCTAGCGAAATATTTCCAGAAGAGGAAGCTCTTATAAGAGATTCAATTGCACAAACTATGTTTTCTTGATTGCCACAAAATAATAAATAAAAAGTAAATACACATCTATCATGTTAATTAAATTGTTTAATTATTGAATACTTAAAACAAAAAGGAACCTCGGGTACTAAAATAATAAAAAAATATAAAGGAACTTCGGGTATTTAAATAATAAGGCCGTGTGCGAATTGGATGAACTGTGGTTAAAAATGGACGAATTCTTAACCACTACTGTCATATTTTAACCTGCTCCGCATCTAGTCTAATTTTTAACACATTTTATTAAATGCGAAGTGTCAAAATTTAACCAAACGTCAAGTTTTAACCACATTTTAACCCAATTCGCACACGGCCTAAATAATAAAATAGAGATCATTACAAATTTTATTTTTCTAATTTAAGTTTCTTCTCCTCTATATCAAGACGGTTTCCAAGCATAAAGCCTTAAAGCTTTCGTATTATAACCTTTTAGCTCAGCGTTTTGTTATTTTCAAACATCGCAAAGTTTCTCAATTGCACGATAAGTTCTTTTTAGGCTAGGTTTATTTTCCTTTGATATTTCAATGGATTCAGTCATATTTGTAGTAATAGTCTTCAAAGTGGCTTTTTGGTCTTCCATGTATTTAAACATTTTATCTGGCCTCTCTACATTTTTCTTCTTTTTTGTGGTTCAGGTTCTGGTTAATCTTCTTCAATATAATAACTTAAGGTGACAGTCGTTTTAGCATATTTATTTTGCGCTTCATTTTAATCGCAGGACTTCCGGGCGATTCAATATTTTGTGTGTTGTTTCATTTTGGAGTTAAATCGCTAAGAGATGTACCATAACTGGAAGTCCATCAATAACACTGTAGATACCCGTAAATTTTGCAATTCCATCTTCTGTGGCAGAAATTGGAAGAATATTATTTTCTCCTCCACCTGTTGCTTTAGCTTCCCTTTTGTTGTGTGTAAGTTTTTTGCGTGCCTGAACGATAAACAAAATACTTAATTAAATGCATAATTTGTGTATACCTTCTTCCATCCAGTAACGTCTTTTACTGGCGGCCTCACTGTAATGATTCGGAGTGGGCTTTGCCATCGCTTGAGAAGCCTCTCCCTATAATCCATATCAGCAATACCTTCTCCCCTCTACATCGCTGCTGACACATATATAGAAGAAAGAAATCAATACTTACAAAACGTCACAACGAAAATAACCAAATCACAAAACAACAAACTACAAAAATTAATCAACAAACAAATTGATAATAAAAAACAACAATAAACCGCAGCTTTTCCCCAAAAGAACCTAATAACAGAAAGAGAACTAGAAACATTGAAAAACATACTGAAAATCAACTAAAACAGCAGAGCGCATAAAGTAATCAACACAGAAGCAGCAATAAAAGCAATAAAATCATATGAAACACAAAACAAAACAAGAATCATCTTAAAAAAAAAAAAACTGAAACAGATAACCAGAATCAATAATATTGATAAAACACTGCATAAAAAATACAAACAAATCGTTCAAAACCTCTATAACAGTAAGAAAAAATAAAAAAAAAAAAAACAAAGCAATCATCACAAAATCCGACAAGGGAAATACAACAGTATCACTCAACGAACAAGAAAATAAAATATTACAATTACAAAACGACCCCATCAAATGTACACCAAAAAAATTAATAATGTTATCAACCAATGCGATCATCTACTAACAAATATAAATAAACACACACTCAAAAAACCAAAACCCTAGAGCTCCAAAACTCACAGGGCTTCCAAAAATACTCAACTTCATAACCTTTCAAAACAGCCAAAAAACTACAACAAATAATAAAAAACAATACACTATAAACTTAAAAAACAAAAAGAGTATTAATAACAACAAACTATGAATAGAAGAAATAAAAAAACATAAAAATTAAACTAATTTCTTTTGATTTAACCAACATACCACCAACACACGACACGTTAAACATATACGATTCTCGTTATGTGTAATCGGATTATAACGATAAGGAGCGGATTACAACGATAATCGTAATACCTACATAATAGGGGCCCAGGCAAACACGGTGAACATGTTGGTGTGCATTGTTGGTGTTGGGCTGAAAATTCTTCGTGTATGGGCGGCCAACAAATCCGCGGTTTATGAAATATTTCATAAACCGACAACAATTTTGAAGTTCATCAACATGTTCGTCGTGTATGGCGTTGTGTGAAAACAATTCCTCATTTGTGTAATTATTTTCATTTCGTTAACTTGTCGCAAGTCAAACAATTACGACATGCTATTGCCATCCGCACTTTTATCGCACATCACGACAGTCACACAAAAAATTAAGTTTGTAAACATGTTGGTCCGTGTATGGTGAAGCGCTGCCCAACAAATCACACCAACATGTTCACCGTGTATGCCTAGCTTTACGGACGGCTCTGTCCGCTCCGTTCCGTTCATTATAGTTAGCTCTTTCGTTCTGGAGATATTTTTTGAGCTGATAATTCATCATCGTTTCCATGATCCTAGAAAGAAGGGTGTAAGTGCAATCGGACGATAATTGGAAGGAGAAGAAGATTCCCCTTTTTTTTGGAATTGACTGGACAAATACTGTTTGCCAACTACTTGGAAGAAGCCTAGAAGAATATGAGGCGGAGAAATAGAAGGCGGTTATAAAAGTACAGAAATGAAGCCAGAGTTTTTTTTTACTGAAACAAAATAAGATAAGAATTTAAGAGTAAGAAATATATTTTTACAGGATACGAAAGTAAAAATGTATTTTACCATTAATGTCAATGTTCTCTAATAAACTTACCATATAATGAACAACTAAGTTCTTCTTTCCATGGGATGTAGTTTTTTTCTTTGGTCCACATCATCATCAAATAGAATATAAAAGGCAGTGAAAATTCACAAATGCTGAGTAATCTTCTGCAAGACTGCTTTTGAGATCATCTTATCAATGTTCTAGTAAGACTTCATCGATTTCAAAAATCACCAGACTTGTTTAGTCTTGTGATTTTATTGCTGAAGTGCATTGGAGCTAGGGCTTAATATACGATATTACGATGAACAAGCAAACGTCAATCAATGCTGCCTTGTCTCTGCTTGTGTTCTTGAATTGAGCACTAAGTTAGGATATTTTCAGACAATAAAATGCTCTTGCCATCCATACAGCTTGGTGCATTGCACCTGGAGGTCGTATTTTGATTTTTTTCTTGATATCTAGCACTTCTCCAATTTTCTCAGAACCTTTCAAAAAACGGAATCTTGGGGCTTGTAGTTACTTGACTGATTTCTGCTTCAAATATTCCTCTCAAGACCAACGTGATGTCGGAAAGCGAAAATAAGCATTTCTCTGTTAAGTTTTTGTTCAAGAAACACACATGCACCGTTAAATCAACCTGCATTTGAAGCAGAAGTGTCACTTGTTCCTGGTAACAGATATATGCGACGAATGCATCGGCAGCAAGTCCTGAATATCGAAACATCGAGATTCGGATGATTTATGGAATCTACTCATATGAGACTTCGTCATCTGTGATGAACACCGTCAACAAGGAAGATCTCACTTTGTCCTGTTTCTTCAGAAGTATTCATTATTATGGTGAAACCAGCATCTGTAAAGTCCTCTGAAAACATCCAGATTGGACTCTTGTGAGTCCAGAACCATTCCGAACGATTCTGAATTCGTTCACTTGGTGCAAGATGACAGTTGTGAAAAAAAAAAAAACAGAAAAACCAATGAGGTTTCACAAATACACAGGCATTCAACTATTTAGGATCAAAAAATGTTTGCATGTTCGTTTGGTATCCGGAATAGGACAGTTGTGCGTAGAAATCCCGGATAACCAAACAAACAAAAACAAAAAGCCAATAAGAAAACGACACTTAAAAAAATGTCCACGACTTGGTTGTAAAAGAGCTATAGTTCTTTTATTCCAGAACTTAACTCACAAAAAAAAAAACATTAAAAAATAAACACTTATAGCGTTTTTTTTTGGTCGTCCGGAACTGTTCCGAACGATTCTGAAATCGTTCACTTGGCACAAGATGACAATTCTTGTTCTGGATAGAACAGAAAAACGATTCCGAATTTGAAGTCAGAATCAAAAACAGAAACACGCATACTAAAACACATTTGCACATACGTACTCGCCACCATGTTTACAAATAAAGAAGATAAAAACAATGTCATGTCATCTGCAATTCTGCATATGATGTTTTACAAATACATAGACATTCAACCATTAGAAGCAAAAAAATGTGTTTGCATGTTCGTTTGGTATCCGGAATCGGACAGTTCTGTATACCAATTCCGGATTACCTAAAAAAGACGCTATTATAATTAAAATTCATAACTAAAAATTGAAATTGAAATGTGTTCCTCCATAACACATTTTATCTGAAAAAATTGATGTTATAACATTTCCTAAAAAAGTGTTGATTTTCAATTTTAAAACAAATCTTAGAGCGGTTTTTTTCAAAACCGTTCCTAGGAGACGTTTTTAGAATATTTAAACTTTTGGTTTTTTTCCCTAAAAATTGTATGGTGGCTATGGCTACCCTAAATTTTGATCTTAAAAAAAAAAAAAAAAAAACACAGACACGAATTCACTCAAACCTCTTATTTTCAAGTTTGAGGTCAATCGGACCAGTGGTTAAGGCTGTAGGTACGCTTACAAACAAACACATAAAGGAACGGAATCACCGAACCTACAGTTTTCGTCTTCTCTATCATGTGTGAATGTCAATACTTGCCATATATTTTATATGTCGCGAGTAAAAAATGAGGTGCTTTATTCTTAATATAAACAACGGCTTCATACAAATTTCTTTTTTGTGATTTTGTAAACGATATGATATCATAGAACATCACCCCACAAAACCATGTTCACAACTTCCTCTTAAAACTTGGTGTTAAAAACGCCTTTATTCTTGCTGCTTACCGTTGTGGTCCAGAGCACCAAGACAGCTTGAGGGAAAATGTTTTAAGAATTTTAATTGACCTTTATTTAATGCATCTAGGTTAATCTGTTAATAGACAATTATGTTAACAATATACACATATGAAAGAATAGTTAAGAATTTAAGAACATATTTTTGTTATATTAGATAATGGAACGAAATCATCACTCACATAGCGATCCATCTGATTTATGCCTACAAGATCTAGTTGGAAATGGGAATTCATCAATCAATAACAACTCTGCAAACTCGGGTTTGAGAAGTAATGGTGACGGCAGTAATTCAAACAATTTAGAAAACAGTAGTATGCATAATCACCAAAATATTAATGACTCAGTAGCAGCAGTAAGTCTTTCAGCAGCAATTTCAGGACTTATGCCGTTAAGCGGGGTTAACCTCAGTCAACTCCAACATCCTTCACAAGACATTGTTCATCAAAACAACCTTCATACTATTGCGCCACCACATACTCCAACTAGTATGATACATGAGCCGCTGGAAAAGCTAAAAAGTAAGTAAGTTTTGCTATATTCTGTTTACAATTTACTGTTTACTGACTCTGAAAATACATATAGTACTTTACTTGGGCAATTCTTCTCATTTCCTACACAAGCATAATTAGAACCAGAACTAATTATAGTTGGCACATAAGTAAACACATAATTTAGTATGTTTTTGTGTTGTTTTAAGGGTGAAATATTTTCAATAAAGAAAAGAAAACTGGAACTCAAAGTTAGAAAAGTGATCTAGAACTCAAATTGAAGCCATTAAAAATGAATAATGTTCATGTGTGTTAAAAAAAAAGAAATGCAAATACTACAAATATACCATAACTAGCACCAAGTGAGACCAAATGTAAGAAAAGTATAACCTGATATAGCGCCAAGAATAACATCTGAGATTTCAAATACGTTAGAATATATAAAATGCTAAATTCACTTAGGAAAAGGTAAGAATTATTTATTCATATGCATGAATATAATATGAGTGATCGAAAATGAGTTAAGCTAACAAGGATTACTTCATAATACTTATCCTGAGCAGTGGCATATTATCCTAAAAGCAAACTAAGCATGAGCCAGGGGCGGATCCAGAGACTCTTGTAAAGGGGGGGGGGGGGGTTTGAAAGAACAATTAATCGTACAGGGTTTTGAAAAAGAGCCTATTTTTATTAATACCTCTAGAACATTTTTGGAGATAGGAAACCAAGCTGTTAAACAATGACAATGCTTCCTTCGTTAATTCAGTAGGCCAGTTCCACCTAAAAATATCTCGGATCTGAATGTCATTTTGATTGAGCCAAAATCATTTGGTGGAACATAATCCTTAGTTCTTATTGAGAATCTCATAATCTCAGAGATCCGAGAAAAAAATCTGAGTTCTCAACTTATAAAATCTCTGAGACCTCTGAGATCTTAGTGATTAAGTGTTAGGTGGAACTGGCCTTATGAATTGAAGTTGATTTTATTAAAGGTAAATATTATGTTAGCAAAATTTTGATATTTTTAATTTCCCAGAGGAAGTTATTGTCAAGGGTCCAATTTTGTGAATTTACAATTTTTGCATCAAACCATTTTATCATCATGTCAGCGTGTGTATATGCGTTTTGACGTTACGTTTTTTTCTACGATTATCTCGAGAACTACTCACAGTATTGACATGAAATTGGACTCATTCGATGCGGAATTGCGTTATTAAGTTTTCAGCGATAATTTAGCAATTTTTTGACTGGCATTAAAAATTTGAAAGTAGTAAAAATTCGTCTTTTAAAAATAGAGTGGCGTGACAGCTCTTGAAGAGCCAAGGCCTAAGTGACTTACTTTCATCAATAAATTCTCTAGGTGCGTGTGAAGAATTGAGGGGACCTACAATTTAACGCCGATTCGGCAAAGTTGAGAAGCACTTTTTCATGACAGATGATACTCTTGGAAGTTTTGTCAGGTCTTCGCAAGAGGCAGTGCCCGTGAAAGATGAAATAAAAAAACGAGTAGGACTCGAACCCAGGACGTTCGGCTTAGCAGCCAATGCACCTAACCACTAAGTTACGGACACTACAAAATTCGTTATTTATGCATGAAAATTATGATTATCTCGCGAAATTCTCATGGTGCTGATATCAAATTGGTCTCGTTTGGCCCAAAATTACTTGATTGAGAACTGAATAAGTTTTCAGCGAAATCGGCTTGGCGGTTTTTTGTAGGGATTGAAAAAAAAACTGAAAAATTAAAAAAAAATCTCAAAGTATTCATCATTTATTCATGAAAATTATAATGATTTCAGCATAAAATGCAACAATAGTTCGAAAAATGTAATTCATCAATGTTAGAAAATATATTATTTTACAATAATTTGTTATAAACAATTGAAAACGAGTTTAAGTGGATATATTTTTGTGGAAAAGAGATTGACTATACAGTGCCACGGTCGTGATGATGATGATTTATGTTTAACATTATTTTAAAACTATATTCTGCTTGTCAAATCACCAGATTTTAGGAAGCTTGGGGGGGTGATCGCCCCTATCGCCACCCTCTGAATCCGCCCTTGGCATGAGCCAAGGCGCGAGGCAACAAAGGGCGCTCGGAGAGTGGATCTTATAATGATGAATGTTTTATTTGATGTCAGCAATTATGTAATCAATACAATATCAGATAAAAGACCGCCTCTGTTAGTCTCACAAATTCGATCCCTTTTGAGCATATTTATCATTACATTCCCAAACATTCCACGCTGTATTTCATTAATTTCATCACGAATATTTTGTTTGAGGTGCTCAAACGTTTCTGGTTTGTTTGTATTTACCTTGCTTTTCAGATATTTCCACAAAAAGTAGTCCGGAGCAGTCATATCAGGCCAATCAATATCATCATTTCTTGAAATAACTTGTTGTGGAAAGATGTCTCGCAGTAATTCCTTTGTAATCCTGGCTGTATGCGATGTGGCGTAGTTTTCATTTTAAAAGAAGTAACGTCCAATGATTCCAAATGCACATCAGCCTGCAACTTTTAACGGATGCAAAAGTGACTGATAAATAATTTGCCCAGAAACGACTATTCTGTTTATCCACGTATCCATTCAAATGAAATTGCGCCTTGTCCCTCATTATGATTCACAGTTACGACTAAAACCCTTTGTTTATCGAATATTTTTCCAAAATAAATTTTCCAAGAGTCTACTTTACGACTGCCAAATATGAACCAGGACTTATGGTACCAGGACTTATGTTACCAAAATGGCGGACAACCGGGGAATCCGGATTGGCGAACGGAGATGCAACTCGATTTGCATAAAAACCAACTCGAGTAAACTTGGGTTATAAAATTTACAATTTGGCACATCATTAATTAAAATATTTTAAACCGAAATGTAAGACCTTTGGGACAATATCTATCGATCTCATATAACCTTGTTCGCGTTTTTCTAAATGGCGGTACACCGGAATCGGTCAAACTATAATACGAGTAATTTGTAATGTCGTTTCCCATTAGTCTTTTTTTGACGTTTCTACTTCTACCTCCAATGGAACGGGTTATGATGGATGTGTCATTCTTCTAATGATTCCGTTTTCAAAACGGAAGAGTTCTGCTCTTCCGAATGCTTCTGGAAGTCCAATATAAAACGACATAATATAGGGGCGCCGATGAGATTCTTGCCTATAGCGCCCTCAACGTTTAATCCGCCACTGATCCTAAGTGTTTACGATCCTTAAAATGTATTTAAGGATAAAACAATAAAAAAAACGATATCGTTGGTCGTCGCTACAAAATGGTTCACGCTGAATTACAAATAGTGTAGCTTAATTAACGAAATATTTGCAATATGCAATTGCAAATAGAAAAAAAGTATGTGTTCACCTATGCTTGCTTGCTTCTCCTTGTCTCAATACTTCAAACTAATTTTTTTGTGTAAAAATAGTAGGTTAATCTCGCACTTTGGAAATGTCTGCGATAAGGTTTGTTCAGTTCAACATTTCAGTATAGGGAAGAAAGAGCATTTGCCCATCAGTTTGGTCAAGCAAAAGCTTCTACATGGTTGTAATGCTTGGCATTAAAAACAGGAACGGGTCGTTATTCTGTATTCCAAAATTCTGTATCTGAATAAAAAATTCTGTATGAACATAATAAGGAAAAAGACAACAAGTTTACGTTAGATCGATAGTTATTGTTCCAAACGTCTTACGATTTCGGTTTGAAATATTTAAATAAATTATGTGCCGAACGTAAATTTTGTAAATCAAGTTAACTCAAACTGGGTTTTACGCAAACCACGTTGAAACTCGGTTCGCCAAATCGGATACTCCAGGTGTCCGCCCTCCGCCGGGAAGGAATACTTATTTGTTTACCGCCATTTAGGTAAATATTAGTGTTTACAGTTCATATTTGGATGTCGTGAAATAGACACGTGGCAAATTTATTATGGAAAAATATTCGGTAAAACATTTCGTCAAAATAAATCATCGATTACTGTGAAAAAATCGGTGCAGGGAAATTACTCCACGCCTCCGCGGGGATTTCCTCCACTCAAAGCGGGAATTTGCTCTACTTTTAAAAGTGGATAAATGACCTTTACGAAAGGTAAGTAACTGCGCATTTTTTTCGGAGGAATTATTTCCCAGCATAAAACTGAGCTAAAAAGGTTTTTACGAGGAATGTTGGAAATTATAATGCAACCAATGTGATAAATTCAACCAATTTATTGAATATGAACATAATTTTACAAGTTAAAGAATTATTTATTTTTTCGCACAGTAAATATGGTGGGACATAAGTGCCGAATTTTTTTTTGGGATCAGTTCAGAAATAAAATTCGGGGGTTCTGACCTTCATGATTAGTTTTAAACATTTTTAAAACAATAAAATGAGTGTACAGTTCGAACATATTTTCAAGGTTTGCATACCCCATGCTTAAGACCTGGACTTCTTCTGAACTTTGGTGTTCGGTGAGAGTAGGGCATTCTACAAGCACACTTTACTTGAACCCAGTTTCATCTTATTGCATCTTTTGGTCACCAAACATTACTGAGCTGTTTCAATTACATTAACAGCGCCATCAGAAAGATGTTTTGTGTTGATGGTATGTTCAGTTTTCTTGCATGATGTGGATACAGACTTAAGTACTATTTTTGCAATACTAAACCTTAACTCAGTCTCACATGTTCTAAAATATTATTTCAATAAAGGATTTGGAGCTTGAATCAAAAAATGATGCAGGAACTCGATGTGATGATTAATGCCTTAATTCCAGGTCACTCAAGTTTAGCAATTTCTCAAAGAATTTTCGATCTTCCTGACAGTGAAAACTCGTTTATTTTTAACTGCATCGGTGTATCTGATGTTATTAATTCTATCAAATCTGTTAAATCGAATCCTATAGGCCCTGATGATGTCTCGCCGAAATTTATTGAGCTTATTTGTCCGTTAGTTTTGAAATATTTACTTCATGTTTTTAACTTTTATTTATTTTTTTATTTCTGAACGAATGGAAAAAATCATGTACCTATCATCCCAGTTCCTAAAAAATCGAATTTAACTAAACCATCGGAGTTCAGAACTATTAGTATCTCATCTTTTCTTGGTAAGTTACTTGAAAAAATTATGCATGACCAAATCCACGCCTATATGAATGAAAGACACTTATTGCTTTCTGTGCAATCGGGGTTTCGTAACCTTCATAGCTGTGAATCTGCAGCAGTTGAAGTCACTAATGATTTTGGACTTCTCTTAGACCTTTGACAGTATTGACCACTCAATCTTTGTTTCGAAACTTAAAAATAATTTTAATTTCTCCAATTCTTCCATTAAACTTTTATGCAGTTACTTGGTTGACCGTGTTCAGTGTATTAAAACAGAAATTGGAATCTCGAATTGTTTTGGGTCCGCTGTTATTCTCATTATTCATCAATGACCTTCCCGATTTTATTTCAAACTGTCAAATTCATTTATACGCTGATGATGTTGCCCTTTATATGTTTCGTCCAATTGGGTTTATGGGAGACTGTATAGCCAGATTGCTGACTTAAATTGTGTCTTAGGTTGGTCATGCAATAATAGTTTAACGCTTAAAAAATCAAAGTCGGTTGCGATATTATGTGCACGAGATGAGCTTGACTCGCAATTCTTTCCTTCGGTTATGTTAAACAATGTTGTTATTGCCTATGTCAAAGATGTTACTTACTTGGGTCTTAAGATAAACTGTCATTTAAGTTGTTGTACGGCAATATCTGACACCATTAAAATTTATTCTGGATTACGCTGTTTGCGACCTTCCGCTGATCTTCTGTCACCAAATATTAAAAAACAACTTAAAAAAAATTAAAGTACTTTTTCTGCCTTACTTTTTGTATAACCTTTCTATTTATAATTCACTGGATTGTATTTGTAGAAGTAAACTTAATGTTGCTCTTAGTGAATGTATCTGATATGTTTATTCTATCCCTAGACACATTTTTGTTTCACATCTACGTAACGATATGTTCGTTTTGGGTCTGGATTGCTTTCTTAATTTTAGGCTCTTTGAAGCTTCATGGTGTCATCCATCGTAGAAGTCCAATCTACCTGTCTGAAGCTCTGAACTTTATGCAATCGCAAAAAGGTTTAAAACTCATTGTTCCTCGTTTTTTCGCGAAGCATTGCAGAACGCTCTCTTGTTATTCCTAACGGATTGCAAAGCACCACCTCACCTGCTACATTTAAGAGAGAACTATTTTTGCACCTATCGAATAATATTGAAGTTTTCTGTGTATACACACTTTGTTTTTCTTCTTATTCTAACATCCTATTCTTTTCTTTTTCTATTTATCTATTAAATTTTATAAGCTTATTTTTTATACATGCATATTGCATTTATATACGTATAATTTTTATTCTCTTGAATTGATAAATGAATTATAATAATGATTGCTTGCGAGCGAAGCGAGCGGAAAAAAAATTGCCCAAAAGAGAATCAATTTGATTCTCAATTTGATTGATAGTTGCGCTTCCAATCAAACCAATTTTGAATTTTCCAGATCGTCATTGTTATCGTCATCATCCTCAGACGAGAGTGAAAAAAGATGTTCAAAATGATTCATTGCAATGCAGCATATGCTTTCCAGAAACAAGCGTGCATTACATAGGTGCGTCTTGGTTCCTTTTCCAAATTGAAGGAAGTAGCAGCAATTTTGAAAAATGAACTGCTCTGGACCTGGTTTTTAATATTTATAAGACTTTTTATAGTTGAAGTTATGTGTGTATACGTTTTTTGTGTTTTATTTTTACGATGAACATTTTTTATTTCTATGCAATAGTCACTAGTACAAATAAATTTATTGATTTTCATAAAACACTTTTTTTTTCATTTGAGGCTTTTGTCCGGTGGAACATAAAATAAATTTGGAACTACTGTCTACTGACACACCATAGTGACCTACATAAGTAGGATTTCTGACTTCGGTACCAGATTCTCATACTTTTTCTTTTTAGTGGACTACTTTCTCACACAATTGTAGTTATTTCCCATTCGCAATGGGCATTTATTCCACTTAAAAAAGTGGAGCAAATTTCCGCGTTGAGTGGAGTAAATTCCCTTGTGGAGCAGATTCTCGTGGAGTTATTTTCCTGCATTGAAAAAAATCACAATGATAGACGATTTACATTTTCGTTGGAATTGATATGCAAATAAACAGCAATGGAAAACCCTCAAATTATTCATCAGTCACCTTTGCATCCATTCAAAATTACAGTCTAGGGTGCAATTTAGTCAAGGGGAATCATTGGACCTTACTTTTTTGAAAAATAAAACGGCGCGCGTAACGGTAATTGTGAATTTGGAGCGATATCGTTGTATAATTGAAAACTTTTAAATGCCACGACTGCATGCATTGGGCTTAATAAACATGTGGTATCAATAAGACGATGCCACTTCGCATACAGCCTGATTTGGCTGCTCCGGACTTCTTCTGTGCGGACATCTTAAAAATAAGGTTAACGCAAGCAAATCAGACGCGCTTGAGCAAAATAAGATATAAGTGATGAAATTAATGAAATACCGCGTGAAATGTGTGAGACTAACAAAGGCGGATTGCATTTTTGTTTGTTCGCAGGACTCAGAAATGATAATTGGGAATACGGGCCATTACTTAGTTTTGGCTGATTTATGTTGTGAAGCAATATAATCGGCGCACGTTTTTTTTAATCGAAGGATAATTCAAAACTTCATGTAGATACTACGCTATCTTCTAACTCGCGTTATTCTGAAATCTTCTGCTAAAAGAGCCAAAGCACCAGCAAACAATTCTCGATCTCCAAGTAGATCTTTCATTATTCTATGAAATGCTGCCAATGATTGACCAATGGACACTCATCCCAAATAAGGAAACTTTTACCATCTCATACCTTTTAAAGATATTGCATTGGATTTGAAGGGTAATAAAAATAACAATAAGTACTAAATCTATACTAAATATTATTTATTATTTATTTGTATAATTACTAATATATAAAGCTGAAGAGTTTGTTCGTTTGAACGCGGTAATCTCTATATCTACTGGTTCGAATGCTATACTTTTTTTTGTGTTGGAAGTCCATTATTCGAGGAAGGCCTTAGGCTACTTAACATTGAGCTGTGACCAATAGGAGCGAAGAATCAGTGGAAAATTATCTCGCTTATCTCAGGAACTAAATAAATAGAGTGGCACGACAGCTCTTGAAGAGCCAAGGCCTAAGTGGCTTACTCTCATCAACAATTCTCTAGGTGCGTGTGAAGAATTGAGGGGACCTACAATTTTACGCCGATTCCGAACGGCAAAGTTGAGAAGCACTTTTTCATGACAGATGATACTCTTGGAAGTTTTGTCAGTTCTTCGCAAGATGCAGTGTCCGTGAAAGATGAAATAAAAACTTTGGGCCCGAGTAGGATTCGAACGCACGACGTTCTGCTTAGCAGCCAACGCACCTAACCACTAAGCTACGGACACTACAGGAACTCCTGAATTTAATTGAACAATTCTTTTAATATTTAAGGCTTGAAGCTATATAATATTATGTTGCGTCAGTGAAAAATGTGGAAAAAATGGCCAAAAATATTCTTTTTTGAAGGCTTCTGTTATTTGCTTGAACGTGCTGATCTCAGGAACTACTAAATCAAATCGAACAATTCCTTTTGTGTTCGATAGTTCATTAATTAAGGAAGGACTTAGGCTATATAACAATAGGAAATCAGTGAAAAATATTCAAAAAAGGGCAACAAATTTAATTTTTCTTCCTCTGAAATGAAAAAAAGGATTAATCCTGCGTAAATCCAATCCTTTTTTTCTTTATTATGTCTCCAAAAGAATGAGATTTAAAAACAAATAATAAAACGAAGTTTAATGATGACAAATTAGTTGACCTTAACGTCCAGCAACGTAAACATAAAAAAGTGTTTTGTTTTTAACAATATGTGATTTTCGTTTTTTCTTTATTCCTCCAAAACGGCAAAGTATTTATGAATCGGGTTTATTGTGTTCGACTAAAAATTAATAACAGCATTGAATTTTGAAAAGAAAATAAGTGCATAGTTACATAAAATCTGGAAAAAATTATTCCGACATTAAAATTTTTTTTTCAAAATTTTGAGTTTGAAAACTAATTTTTCTAAAACTGTTATTTAACACAATTTATATTAAAACAAAATAAAAGACTTAGTTTTTGGCTTTGCAGAGAGGTATAGTACGGTGTTGTAGATTAAGCCGTTGAATTTTAATAAATTTGTTTACAAAATAAGACATTTTTTCAGAAAACTGCCCGTCCTGGCTAAAAGGGAGTAATAGGACCCCCTCTCCCTAACAATTTTTTTCTTGTCTCAAACCTGCCAACACGCTGTAGTTATTTGGCACAACATTCGTGAATCACGTCGTATACTTATCTTTTAACAACGACTTGTCTGGTAGCCTGGCACAGAATTAAGGAGGCAAGCCTGCATATTCATATTCCGTGTGTTGAAAACTATCTTTTGAGATGAATTCTATCCGGTTAACAGATGGGTGAAGGAGAAGTTAGTTATTGATTAAAATATAGTTAAATTTAGTAAAACCTGACACACTTTTCGATAGGCAAGCTATCATATTCATATTTGTTTATAAATTATATTTGATAGAAAATATGTTTCATCCGGTTAACAGATCAGTGCAGGTCGGTCTTCAGTGGCTCATAGACTAATTTGACAAATAAAACTTAAGTTTCCTGTAGTAGACTTCGCTTAACTAATAGCGTTTTTGTTGTGCAAAAGAATTGCCCTTTTTCCATTTTTTTATGTTTCATTGTCAAAAAGAATACTTCTACATCAATTCTGAAGAAGAAAGAATTGATCTCCCAAATTTGAGCTTGACAAACCCAAATTTAAAGATTTTAATTTCTTTATATTGTCCTTTCAACCGATCGAAGTGAACAGTTTTTTGTTTATTTTGAAAGCAAATTATTTAAATAATAAAAAAAAGTGAAATTAAGAGTGGGTGTATGGTTTGCTAAACAAATTCTATTACAAAACCAAGAAACATGTTTTATTGAGGAGTGAAATTCTTGATTTTAAGGGCAATTCTTTCAGGTTACAATGAAAAACGCTGTAAGTAACAATCAATAGGTCCGTTCTTTTACTTTTTGGGCAGTTTGTGTAAAAACTGTCAAATTTCGAGGAGTGGGGATAAATTTCTCAGAAAAAAAAAAAACAAATGTGCACAAAAGTAAAAGAACACGTTGAACACAAAACTCTCCTACTTTGTAAACGTCACTTTTTTTTTGTGAGCAAGTGCACAAAACATGAACACGATGAAATGTCAAAAATAATAGAAAAAAAATTTTTTTGACACAACTTACACAATTGCCACAAGAAATTTGTGTGTCTAAAATCGGCAGATAGGGGAAATATTTTTCTCCTTCAAAGTGACAAATTTTACAATAAGCGGCAGTAAAAGAACGAAAAAGTGGGGCAGTTTTAGGGAGTAAACGAACGGACCTAATAATCGATTATAAATAATAATTTAAGTAACGTTACTTAAAGGCATTTTAATAATCAAACACAATTAACTAGGTAAGTAGCGTCTGAAAGCGCTCTTAAGGAATCCTTATACATAAATATCTACGGGTGAATAACTTTATTATAATTTTTAACACTTCAAAGCTTAGAAAGCAAAGCAAACAAGCAAAGGCGCTAGAGAATTTTAAAGATGCTTACAAAGTGTAGAGTTGCTTAGCTGCTAGGCTAGAAAAAAATTGATTAAGAAATTACAAGTACTGAAGTCTACTCTAATCCCTTTTCTCACAGAGAAAATTTACAATGCGATCCATAAAAAGATATGCACACTTCAGTGTTTATTAGAAAAATCAAGTGTGTGTGAAGTTGTGTAGCACCCCAGCAAACATTTTCATCCAGAAATGAATCACAATTAAATAAAAAAAGTGAACAACTCGACCGAAAAAGAATTCAGAAAAGAATTTATGATTCAGAAAAGGTTCATGAAGTAATCATTTAAATGAATATATAGAATATTAAATACGTTCATTTAAATGAAGAGTTTTCCAATCATAAGTGATCCTCTTTAATGATTCAAATCGATGTCCAAAAGCCCAGGTAAGAGGATTCAAAATGAATCATAAATAAGTTGTGTTTTCTAATCGATTTATGATTCTTTTCAAAACATTTTTGCTGGCACAGTGACAGAAAATGTTTTCCCAACTTTTTAAACAATTCTCTTCTTAAAGCAGTCCTTTAGTGAAGAACCTTTTGTTTACTTATTTTCTTAATTTCAAGCACTATAAAAAAAGAACTTGTCTAAAAAACAGAACGTCATTATGTTTAATTATTTGTTATATTTGACTTCATTTCAGAAAAAAAATCCGTTTCATACGAACATATAATACAAAACTTATTAAATTCATTAATTGTTTAATACATAAATAAAGTAAAAAAAAATCATTAAATATTTCTGTTAAATAAATAAATTGTTTTTTTTTTTTATTGCATTCTTTCCTTCGAAAGAAAAGAAATGCATAGGAACATACAATAACGGAATACTTTGTAATAAATTCATTAATTTCTTAAAACATAAATAATTAAAAAAATCATTAAATATTACGAAAAATAAACATACTATGTAGGAATATGATTTTCATTTTTTATTTTATCCTTTTGTTCGAAAGACAAGACTTAGACGTAGGAACACATTAAGAGAAAACTTATTTAAAAATTCATTTATTTTTTAATACATAGGTTAAAAAAAAATAGCATACTTATGCTGTTAATTTTTCGATTTGATTCTTTCGTTGGTTTACTGAAAGAATCGCATTGCCACTTGGTCAAAATAACCTACCGTTTGGCCATGGCTGACATGAAAAACATCTGTAAAAATAAAATGGAATTTAGTTTTTTTTTTTGAATTTCCTTTTCTTTTAATTTTACTTCGCAAGACACCTAAGGTTGACAACGCCTTTGCAACCTTTTTGCTTGCATGTCTCGCCATGAAAATTCTCTTGCGACCATATCATCAAAGATTTTTCGCAAGCTAGTTTTGATAAAGCTTTTCCGAGTCTATATTACGTCCAAATTGCACAAATGCAGCTTTCTGAAAAAGACAAAACAAAAATTGTAAACACGGGGACTTAGTTGGAATTATATTTTTTGGAGTTTGCTTCAACGTCCGGGGATCTTCAGGAAGCCCGGGAAGTTTTGAACTTAAAATAGCTAATACCTCATTCAAAGCTGAAGTACTTATAAGGTAATTTGTTGCCCAACGTGCCAATTGAAGATTAATCCCTTCGAAAGGTACATTGTATTCTTCAATTTCACCTTGTGAACTAAATGAATCAGAAGTGATGCTTCTGAAAATCTGCTTTCCAACTCAAAAACTGTGTTCACTGACGCTGTGCTGGACTGTTCTAGACAGAAAAGTACAGCTTTTTGATGTTCATTGAGGTTTTTTCTGTGCTGATCTGTTCTACTTTCCTGTTCATTGACAAACCTAGAACAGTTTAGAACAGGATTTTCTGTTCTTGCTTTTGAGTCAGATCAGGTTAGAACAGACTCGTGAGAAATGTCAAAATCGAAGTTGTCATTTTTTTTGTTTACGTTTTGATTTGGCTGTGCTTTGTGTTTTTTTTCTCGTGATTTAAAAAAATTAAAATAAAATTATTTTGCCAATTTGTTTAACATTTTCATTTAATATTATCCTAGCAATCACTTGATTTTCCATTTCAATAATTTTTAATAATGTTTTTCACAGTACTTACTTACTTAAGGTGGCGCTACAGTCCGTTGTGGACTTGGGCCTCAATCAACAGGCTCCGCCAGCTAGCTCGATCCTTAGCTAGTCGTCTCCAGTTTTGCACTTCAAGTTGATTGAGGTCCTCTTCCACTTGAGTGCGCCACCTGAGTCGCGGTCTTCCTCTCCTCCTACGTCCCTCGGGAATAGTGTCGAAGGCTTTCCGGGCCGGAGCATTGGTGTCCATTCGCTCTAAATGACCGAGCCATCTGAGTCTCTGGACCTTGACCCTTCTGGCTAGGTCCATGTCGTTGTACAACCCGTAAAGTTCGCTGTTGTATCTTCTTCGCCATTCCCCTTCAATGCACACGGGCCAAAGATGACCCGAAGAACTTTCCTCTCGAAACAGCTTAAGGCACTTTCATCCAATTTTGTCAGGGTCCATGCTTCTGCACCATACAGCAGGACTGGGATTATGAGTTTGTTGTACAGTTTTACCTTAGTTGCTCGAGAGAGGGCTTTTCCACTCAATTGCTTTCTAAGCCCAAAGAAACAGCGATTAGCAAGAGTTATTCTTCGTCTGATCTCGGCGCTGGTGTTATTGCCCGTGTTTATAGCGGAGCCTAGGTAGACAAACTCCTCTACTACCTCGAAGTTATACGCGTCTATTGTGACGTTCTGCCCGAGCCGTCGGTGTTGGATGTCCTTCCTCGAAGACAGCATATACTTCGTTTTTCCCTCATTTACCGCTTAACCCATTTTTGCCGCTTCTGTCTCAATTCTCACAAAGGCGCCATTGACATCACGCTGTGTTCTTCCCATTATATCAATATCATCGGCGTACGCGAGAAGTTGAACAGATTTTTGGAAGATAGTGCCTCTGGTGTTGACGTTGGAGTTCTGCACTATCTTCTCAAGAACGATGTTAAAGAAATCGCATGACAGTGCATCGCCTTGTCTGAATCCTTTTTTGACGTCGAAAGATTCCGTAAGCTCGTTGCCAACCTTTATGGAGCAGCGTGAGTTCTCCATCGTCATTTTGCACAAGCGAACGAGCTTGGCAGGGACGCCAAAACTAGACATAGCTTTGTACAGTTCGTCTCTGTAGGTGCTGTCATACGCGGCCTTAAAATCGATGAAAAGGTGGTGGGTATCGATTTGGAGTTCATAGGTCTTTTCCAGGATCTGCCGCAACGTGAAAATTTGGTCGATGGTTGACTTTCCTGGCCTGAAGCCACATTGATAAGGACCAATCAGATTGTTGACGAAAGGCTTCAGACGTTCACATATTACGGCAGAGAGGATCTTGTAGGCGATGTTTAGTAGACTTATTCCTCTATAGATGGCGCAGTTTAGAAGATCTCCCTTTTTCAGGATCGGGCAAACAATGCTGAGGTTCCATTCATCGGGCATGCATTCCTCTGACCATATCTTACAGATGATTTGGTGCATGCTCCTATCTAGCTCGTCGCCTGCTGCTTTGAACAACTCAGCAGCTAGTCCATCTGCTCCAGCGGCTTTGTTGGATTTCAGCCGTGATATTGCGGTTTTCACTTCTTCTAGGTCGGGTTCACGGAATTGTTGGCTATCATCGTGTCCGATGAAAGGCTCCTGTCTGACGGCGGTATTTTGTTCGTCGTCGCCGTTATACAAACTTCAGAAGTGGTTTTTTAAAATCCCCAGCATTGACTGCGATTCGACTATGATGTTCCCTTGTTTATCTCTGCAGGCATCAGTTCTTGCTCGATGACCTTGAGCCAGCTGTTTAACCTTTCGGTAAAACCTCCGAACTTCATTCCTGCTGTTGGCTCTCTCAACATCCTCGATCTGACGCTTCTCATGCTCTCTCTTTTTCCTCCTGAGAAGCCGGCGTTCCTCTCTCCTCTTTTGCTCGTAGAGCTCACGAGCAGCTCTTGTCCTTCTATGCAGCGCCGCTTTGTATGCCTCCTGCTTGGCTGCATGGGCCTGCCTGCATTCTTCATCAAACCAGGGGTTTCGTTTTGGTGGCTGTGTGAAACCCAGCACATTAGAGGCAGCATTGCTCTCTGGCAATGTTGCCACTGGTCTTCGATACTTGATGTTGGCGGCATAGGACTCCTTAAGAGGTTACTTGACACTCGATCAGAGAAAAAACACAAAAAATGAAAAAAAAAAATAAGCGAGAAACGAAAAATTCACCCAATTTGCAATTTGTTTTTTTTTTTTTTTTTTGACAACTGACGTTTAACTGACTGTTCTAACTTGATATGACGTTTCTCACGAAACTGTGCTGTCCTGTGCTGTTCTAATCTAGACAAAACCTCAGTGAACACACCTAAAGTCATCGGCGGAAACAAAGACACTTTGTTCATGGGCACTTTGATCAGATGCATTTTGGGCTATGATCATGAAGTGTGCTACTACTGCCCTAGACTCTGAATTATACAATCTTAATCGTTTCATTTTAATTAATGAAAACTTTTTTTATTTGTTTGTCAGTTTTTTTTTTTTTTGTAAGGTTATTGTTGTACTTACTGTTTGTTTATTTACCTACAGTTTCTTAATTTATTAAATATTTGTTACAACTTATTTAATATTTTTTGTATATTGTTAGTTATCATATTATTAGTTTTTTATGTTTTTCAACTACTTTCTACTTCCACTTTCAAAATGATTACAAATAGATTTTTTTAATTTTCAGTTTTATTTTTTCACTTTTTTATAATTGATTAATATTTTTATTCAACTTTTTTATTATTAATAAGCACTCTTTGTCGTTTAGGTCTTACCACATCAAAAACTTTTGCGAAATGATAATTCACGTTGAAAACGATAAACGAAACTTTCGTCGCGACAATGACCCGTTATTATTATCCCTTTGTAAGGAAAAAAAATAAGAGCGGAACAAAAAATCCTCATAGGATACACAAAGATTCCAGAAAATGAGCAAAAACTGATAATGCACAGTTAAGTCAAGCCAAACGTTTGTCTATGTAAGAGATAAATGAAGGACCAAAAATTTCTGCATAGAAAGATCTACCAACAAGATCTTTTTTTACATTTTTACACTCAACTCATATTTATGACGAAAAAAGAATGAGAAATGAATATTGTTTTTTCCGTTTTGGTTCATTTTCTTGAATTTTTGTGTATCCTTATGAGGATTTTTTTGTTCGCCCTTATTTATCAAATGTCTCTCCATGTCCCCCGTAAAAATGTGTTGGATCTTTCTGTACATTTATAATTCATTCAGAAAACTGAACGTTTTATGAATATTGTTCTTCACTTTTCGTGAACAAAATCGGAACATTCAGAAAAATGTTTGCTGGGACATATCATTAGATAACACCTCCCACTTAGTGGTTTTGGTCTACAAAAATGTATAATTATAAGTTTAAAGATAAGTTCTTATAATGATTTTGATTCAGACATGATTAAATAACATGATTAAAAAATAAAAGAAATACTAATTTATTTAATAAAGTTGTCTTACCATTATGATAATTTTTTTTTAGTCATAATTACATTTTAATTATTCTACATTTTACAGATTGATTATTTATTGTTTGATACACATTTACGAAAAGATTTGTATTTCTTCCAATATTTTGCTTTGATAATATATAAATATAATAAAAAATATATAATAACATAATAAATATAACAATAACATTAATTACTATTTTAACATTTTAAAGATTTTTTTCATTAACTGGAATAATTGCCCTACATACTTTAACTTACACATTTAGCCGATAAATCAACTAACCAGATCCAGAATTTCTAACAATTTGTAATGAAATTGTTAGAAATTCTGGATCTGGTTAGTTGATTTATCGGTGCTTGTGACCAAAACGCATACATATATGCAAGCAAAAAAAAATGTTTTGAAATGAAGTGAATTTCAAATATTTTAGTATTTTTATACCCGCGTTTCAATTGTTTCTTATAATATTTGGTAATTCGTTTCGTGGTCCTATATACAGTGTAACTAATCTCGTTTGTAAATTCTTGTAATTTCCTATACTTTGGTTTGTTTTTAACTACGGTTCTATTTCGAACAAGATCGGGACATTGTTGGAAATCCTTGTAAGGTGTGTTTTCATTCCTCTTTTGGATTGTATTTTCCTTACGTTCTTATAATATTTTTGTGAACTGGCAGTATCTTCTCTGCCCACTTTTTTGTATACAAAATTTATTAGTTTGAATTTTGCCGCGAGAATGAAAAGTATTGTTATAGATATTATAAATTTTAAAGAGTTTGTCTTGCAATTCGGATTCGTCTTTCCAGGCATTAAAAATTCTCAAAATTTCTTTCAAGATTCCGTGAAGTTCTTAGAGATGCGATGGTTTTATGAAATTGTATATTTTATTCATTTAAAACCTGCTCTACTACAAAATACAAAATGCAAGTTTCGTTATCAGATATCAGCTTATTTGGTTTTCCGAAAAAATAATTTCACTCCAGTTTTTTCTTTTAAGGGATGAGAAGCGTACTTAGAAAAATTATCGGTGATAATCAGATAGATTTTTTTGCGTTCTAGGAACCAAATATCAACATGAACGATGTCATTAAACCATTTCGGTGTCTCAGTGATTTGCATCGGAATTTGAAGTAGCTGTCGATCATGGCACATTGCAAAATTCGCAGTTATTAATAAATTTTTAAATTTCAATTTGCATCGTTTTTATCGGTAATGTCCTTAACATGAATAGTTGATCTTAATATTTTGAAATTTGTATATAAAGTAAAATATTTAACATTTAAAGACTGAAACTCTATGAATAAGTCTACATCATCGAAAAAAATACAGAACAATCCTCTGGTTTGTTTACTATTACGAAAATATGTAGTAATTCATCTTCCAAAACGCTATGAATCGTTGCACCCATCGAGATAACATCATTGTTATCATGGTTTACATTTTCATTTGAATAAGGATCTCCTCGGCAATCAAATTCGGTTTCAATTAATTCGTTATTAAAAGTCCAGCAACATTGATTTCATAAGTTTTTTCAAGATTATTTCCGAACTCAACTTCGTCGTTGATCATTGATGTTCAAAGGCCCCCAGAATAGGGGTTTATAGTTTTTCCTTATTGTGAAATGCCTAAAGTACAAATTTGTATAAAAATATTTAACCGACCAGGCAACCGCAAGAAGCTCTTTTTCTTTAGTTGAGTAACTAAGGTGAGGTTAAGGTTCGTGAGGCGTAAAATACAGAGTGTCCACTTTGAGCTCTTACCGCATAGTTCGATGCATGATTATTGAACTGCCTATTATTAGAATTATTTGAAAAATTTCGAAAAGAAGTTTTTTTATTTGAAACATTTCCAAAATCATAACCGTTATATCTTCCACTTGGTCTGTTATTTGATGGTTAATTTCGGTTATTACCTTATAAGCATAAAAGAGACTGTTTGGGTTTCAACATAAGATAATGGGATTTCGTAGGTTCCGGTAAATTATTTTTGAAAGCTTCAAGGGCAATACGTTTATTGCATTCTATTGGCTCTCCAATATTTTCAGCATCATTTTATTATTATTATTATAAGCTAAATTGATCCACTAACATTATCATTAACATTTAACAAGACTATAATTGGATATAAGTTTCCCCAAGGTTTTCCAAGCAGCTTTATCTTCGGCAATTCTTTCCCAACTATGATTTTGTCGGGTAATATCATCTCTCCAACGTTTGCACTGTCATTCTACTCTGCATAGGCTATCCCTAGGGATCCAACGCGTACTTCTGAGAGTCCATCAGTTATCAGTCATCCTGGCTACATGACCTGTCCACTTCTGTTGTTTTGCCTTCTCTGCTGCGTCTTCAAAATCAATCATAATCCTTATAATTTCGCTTCTTATTCGCTGTCTTTTCGATACTTTCAAAATTGGTCTTTCAATTGCTTTTTGTGTAGTTATATGTTTTTGAGCTGATTTCGATGACATGCTCCATGTTTGATATCCGTACGTCATGACAGATAAGAATGATCCATCAAACAGATATTTTCTGGACTTTTGGTTGAGATTTGAATCGAATATGTGTTTGTGATTCCAGAATTGTTTCCAGCTATTGGTTATCCTCCTGTCTATCTCTTTTTCCTCTCTATTTTTCATAGAAATCGTTTAATTGACTATGAAGACTACACAAGTAGCACAAAACTACTTACAGAAGGTTTTAAGAGGAATTATAAGTTCTTATCCCTCTTTTTTAAGACTTCTTTAAGTATCTTTTAAAACGCGAAAGTGGGCGGGCCGATATATCTTCCTTGGGAGCGGGTCATAATTCTGCTTGCCAAAATTCTGTACGACAAAATTCTGTGGGGTCAAAACACTGTAAGGACATAATGCTGTACGTCATTATACTGTACTTACAAAATTCTGTATGTCAAAATACTGTATGAACAAAATACTGACACGCAAAATTCTGTACGGCAAAATATTGTATTTTCAATGCTGTATTTGGGTTGGGGTCGAAATTCTGTATGGGCCAAAATTCGGATTCCAAAATTCTGTATTCCAAAATTCTGTATTTTTAAATTCTGTAAATTCAAAATTCTGTATTCTAAAATTCTGTAAACACAAAATTCTGGATTTCAAAATTCTGTATTCCAAAATTCTGTACTCCTAAATTCATTGTTTGATAAAAAAAATTTTTTTCTTATACATCTCATTTACAGAATTTAGGAGTACAGATTATTGATGTTTTCTATGCAGAACCTTGAAGCATAGATTATAATTCTAACGTCACGGATCTCTCTCCAACTAAATTGCATATGGTTTACATGAATCACATACCTTGATAACACATTTTGCGTTCGACAGCTTAAGTTAAGTGTTATAACTTATAAGTTAATCGTGATAAATCGAATTCAGAAAAAATGGCAAATATTAAATTATTAAAATCTAATAAAGGAAAGGATAAATTGTGTGTCGATGGTTTTATGTTCTACAACGAAAGAACAACAAAAAAAACATTCAATTGGGCGTGCGCTAAGCGAATAAAAAATAAATGTTAAGCTCGTGTTGTAACAAAATTGATTGATAAAATGTGCACACTATAACTAAACAATCGGGTAAAGATTCGCATGAGCCATGTGCAAACGAGTGTGATACTGTAGCCGCAAACAATTCAGTCAAGTCCTCAGTTCAAAATAGTGCTTTTAATTCAAGCCAGATTATCCAAAAATCTGTATCTGAAACACCTCATTTTATTAAATTGTTCTACAGCAACTAAAAAACCTGTTCATAACTGTGAGTTTTAATGTAGAGATTTGGAATTACAGAATTTCTAAAAGCAGAATAATGGATTTGCAGAATTTTGAAAAAAAAAACAGAATTTTGGATTTACAGAATTTTGAAATACAGAATAATAGAAAAGCAGAATAATGGAATACAGAATTATGTTCATACAGATTTTTTTCTTCAGATACAGAATTTTGTTCATACAGAATTTTGGAATACAGAATAACGACCCGTTCCCCCCCTGTATTTTTCAAGAAATTTCCTTTGATAAAAAAACACATAACACTAGTTTTGAATATAATTGTGATGTTTTTATTGATAATAAAGGTGTAATTATAATTATAATTAAAGTATTATAATTAAAGTAAGAAGGTAAAAATAAATTCTTGGAACAAAAAACAAATTTTTCTTAAGATACCTACAAAATATATTTTACAAGAGTGTCGAAATCAATTTAAAATTAATTTTTTGCAATAAGTTTTAAGTATGCAACGTGGTTTAAATCATTTTTTTTTTTAAGAATCCGTGCCAGTTTTTCGTTTTTCATAACCGTTTTTTTCTTTTTTTTGAATGTGTTCCCCATTCCTTACCCTTTCAATTTGAGATTTTGCACATAAAAGATCGCTTTTTAAGCTACTTATTAATGTGTATAAACCGGCTTTCTTTCGTCCTATCCATTCAATAAATAGTCAAAGAGGAAAAATTAAGTGAACGAAAAAGAATTAAGTAAGTGAAGAGTTATTGTTTTTCTTCTCTCACATTTCACGCAGCTTTTAATATTAATCTAATAATTAATTAAATCTATTTAAATTCCTATTTATTTATTTTATTCTAACAAGTACAAACTTTCTTAGAATTTCTTAAAACTAAACTTAAATTATTTATAAATATAATTAAAAAATATTATTCAATAGTAAAGCTTTACATTCGTTTCTACTATAATGGAAATCTAAAAAATCTTCAAATTGATTGTAATAAGAAGCAGCATTGCATATTGGATTATTCAGACCATAATTAGTACTATGTCTAGGAATATAGAAGAAGTCGTTTGTACGAGGACGTAGTGAACGGGCAGGAGCATATGTATACAATAAGGATAATAATTTAGGGCTGTCAATATGACTACAAATAATATCTCTCGCAAACATAGCTAAGTAGGAGACACGTCTGCTATTGAGTGGTTTTATACCCAGTAATTGACACCTTACATTATAATCGGGCATATCTGATTGCAAAAAAGTTTTACGCAATGCAATTTTAGTATACCTTTTCTGAATCCGTTCAATTCGCAATGATCCTTTGTTATAAAAAGGAGACCAGATCACGCAACAATACTCGAGGTTGGATCTTATAAGCGATAATGAAAGACTCTTTATAGTGTGAGGATCACTGAATTCCTTAGAGTTTCTGAAAACGAAACCAAGCATTGCATTAGCTTTTGAAACCAGAAAATCTAGATGCAAGTCGAAAGTAAGACGAGAGTCAAAAATAACACCCAAATCCTTTTGCATCGTTACTCGTGATAAATTGCAATTAGAAATGTTGTATTCAAAAATAATTGGATTATTAGATCTTGTAACTGACATAACAGAACATTTGCGTATATTCAAGTGCAGACAATTGATTTTACACCAGTCAGTAAGCCTTTCAATATCTTCTTGCAGTTTTAAACAATCCGAGTGTGATTTTATTTTCCTATAAAGCTTAAAATCATCAGCAAAAAGTAAACCATTTGAGTCCAAAATGAAATTCGGTAAATCATTGATGAAAAGAAGGAATAATAAAGGACCCAAATGGCTTCCCTGTGGGATGCCCGAATAATTTATTATAACTCGAGATAAAAATGAACCTAATTTCACATATTGCTTACGGTTTTTTAAGTAGCTCATTACCCATTGAAGTAAAACAGAATGAAATCCGAAGCTAGTTAGCTTACGCTCTAAAACATGAAACTGAACACGATCAAATGCTTTTGCAAAATCAGTGTAGATTGCATCAACCTGAAAACGTTGTTCCATGTTACATAAGCAAAAATTTGTAAATATAGCTAAATTTGTTGTAGTGGATCTACCACTTACAAAGCCATGTTGATCTTCAGATAAACGAGAATGCAATAACAAGTAAAGCTTCTGTTTGACGATAGCTTCAAAAATTTTCGGAATCAGCTGCAACTTTGCAATAGGCCTATAGTTCTCAATATTATCTCTAGATCCAGATTTATAAATTGGGTTAACAAAAGAATACTTCCAACAATCCAAAAACAATCCCTGGGAGAGTGATAAGTTAAAGATTCTATGAAGAGGGTAGAGTAAATTAAATCTGCAATTTTTAATAAATAAAGGAGGCAAGTTATCGGGTGCAACAGTACATGAATTGTCAAGAGATGAAAGTTGACTTAGAATATCACTCTCTGAGATATAGAGAGATCCTATATCAATGGAAGAATTCTGGAATGTTGCATCCGTAACAGATTCATCTTCATAAATAAAGTTTGATTGAAAAAAGGTAGCAAACATGTTGCATATTTCCTGCAAGTTACTACTTATACCATCATTAAACTTCATAGTCAACGGAAGGCCGATTGATTTTCTTTTATTATTCACAAAAGCCCAAAAAGCTTTCGGGTTTGACTTTATTTTTGTTTCAGTGGATAAAACATACTGCTGATAAAGAAACTTTTTTAAGAATTCATATTCCTTCCTTAAACGACGAAATGTATTATGAAAGCAAGGATCACGTAAGCTCTTTCTATAAACATGTTGCATTTCTTTTTTAAGATTCGATAATCGGTTATTGAACCAAATTGGCTTATTTGAACGTGATAACTTTTTCAGAGGAATGAATTTGGAGAAAACGTCTTCAATTATATTCCCAAACAATGTATACATATCTTCCAGTTTAGGAGAACACGAAAAACTTAATTCCCAATCAATTGAAGAAAGATAATTATTTATGTAATTATAATCAGCTTTACGAAAATCATAAGCAAAATCATAAGTATACAAATCATTTGAAAAACAGTTTAAAAAAGAAACATCAAAAGAGACAATTAAAGCTTTATGATGAATACTATTGTTAGATAACAGGAATTCAGCTTCATTTACAAATGCATTCAATTCTTCAAAAGTAAAAACTAAATCTAAAATTTTTCCAATACTATTTTGAATCGCGTTTACTTGTATCAAGCTCATGGCAAGCATAGAATCAACCAATTCAATTTCAAAATCTCTTACAACATTACATGGAAATAGACATTTATCCTCATTAGAATACAACCAATTAACATTACTTAAATTGAAATCACCTAATACAACCACAAAAGAATTCATATCAAGGTCATTTACAATAAACTTTATATTAGAAATATGAGATATATAAATACTAATGTCAGAACCAGGTGGTATGTATGATACAAAATAATATATTTTAATAACGACAGCGTCAGAAGAACGTGTATACTCAACACAAACACACATTTGTTCAATTAAACCAGATGACTCAGGGAGGTTTATCGAATAACTCTTAAGAGATGTTTTGATCGCTATTAGGACACCACCTCCTCTCGAATAACCAGTCAGTATGGGACATCGATCTTTTCTGTAGACAGCATAAGATGAATCAAAGAGCTCCGTAGAAAGAATAGCCTCACTCAACCAAGTTTCGGTCAAAGCTATTACCGAATAAGAGCTATCTAACATTGCATTATAAAACTCGGTCGTCTTAGTTCTTAGGCCTCCAGCGTTCTGGTAGTAAATAGCATTATTTGTAATTTTATTGGGATGCTTACTTGAATGGGAAACGATCATATCATCAACATAACGATCAGACGGAATAATCTTATCATCAATGACAACACAAGGCATGTTAACAACATCAGCAACAACAGCATCAGCAGCAACAACAACATCAGCAGCAACAACAGCATCAGCAGCAACAACAACAATATTAGGCATAGCATCAACATCAGCCAGACCAGTCGAATCATGGATGGTATTAGCGTTAAAAGAATCTGCTGTAGCTATTAACTCAATGTTTGGGGCGGCGGCAATGGTGGCATTGGTGGAATTGAGTTTTTTGAGACATACTCTTCGTTTTTTGGAAGCGATTTAAATGGACGAATTTTGACTCCGCTGGGCCAAAACTCTGATTTGTAGATAGTGTTGGTAAATTCCCATGGTATTCCAATCTTAAAATTTACGAATTTAAATTTAGCTTCCATTATTTCTTGATTTTCACGTTTAACAAGCTTGTAACAATGTAAAAACGATGAATTAATGTCAGTTTTCGAAGAAATGTACGAATTTATATCTGCTGGCGAGGTTTTAGGTTTAAAACTTGATAAATGAAACCAACGCAATTTCTTTAAAACATTTTTGCTTAAATCTCCAGCATCAGTGTTATTGCCTGTTACGGTAACACTTTCCGTTGAGTGAGAAGTATTGATGTATAAATTGTCACTCAGCGCCATTGCTTTAACATCAGCTCCAGATGAAGTTTGTACATTCAAATCATCATCAGTGGGGCGAGAAACGAGATTGTTCTCAGCATTAACATCAACATTTGTCTCAGTCATAACATCAATACCATCAGTAACATTGGACACAATAACTTTATCAGACTCAGCATCAACTTTAGACTCAAACTCAGTAGCAACATTTTTCGCAGCATCAACAAAATCAATAACAATTTCGGACTCAGCAACAGCCTTAGACTCAAACTCGGTAGCAACATTGTTCTCAGCGTCGACAAAATCAATATCAACAATAACTTGGTCTTCAATTGCAGTCTCTCCAGCATCAATTACATTTACATCAACAGAAGCTTTATCACTTTGCACAGAAGAGTGAGGATTGATTTTTGTTTTTGCACAAAGTTTTGATGAAGTAACCGGTTTTTTGGTTTGTGAGAGATTTCTTACACCATCACTAATCGAGGGACGAGATGAAAGGGGAGTGTTTTTTGTTTTATTTAAGTTTAGTGATGATGATGATAATCGAGGAGAAGAAAAAGAATTCTTTTCCTTCGTTAGTTGAAAACTTTTATTATTGTTTTTATTGGTACTGTTTTCAGCGATTATCTTTTTTGTCTTAGAGCGGGTGACACGGGCGGCTTTCGATTCACCTGCCTTGTCAGAGATTAGCTTTTCAAACTCAACTTTATGATCGGCAAAGAAACAGTAAAAATCTTTGATTTTCGATATGCAATTTAACAAGGGAAACACTTTGCAACTATCGCACCTCCAAATAAAACCATCATTTGACTTGAGTATAGAAAGATGCGATTCGATCACTTTAGCACAATTAAAGTGAAAAAATGTGTGACACAAACCGCAGTCAATCAAATCACCATCGGACACTGACAGATTACATTTGGAGCAAACGACGTCCATTATGAATGTTTCTCTTCGAAAGCTAGTCGACGACTTACTTACTTACCTTTAATTAATCAGAATTAGATTCTGTAAAAATGCTGTAAAAAAATATGGTTTTGATAATGTAAAAATGTGCGCCCGCACTTTTTGAATTTTGTCGTACAGAATTTTGTAATACAGTATTTTGACCAAGCAGAATTTTGCTGTACAGAATATTGACTATCAGAATTTTGCTCGTACAGTATTTTGCACATACATAATTTTGAGATACAGTATTTTGGCATACAGTATTTTGATTACAGAATTTTACAACATACTGAATTTCGACCCCAACCCATCTTCCTTAACACTTCTTTCACTGTCTTAACTCCTTCTTTACTAAATTATGAAAAAGCATGAAATAATCAGAAAACTCTGTATTTTTTTTTTCTGGTTATCATGTATTGATATTTGTTTTGATTTATTCTTTAGTGTCCGTAGCTTAGTGGTTAGGTGCGTTGGCTGCTAAGCAGAACGTCGTGGGTTCGAATCCTATCTCAGGCCCAAAGTTTTTATTTCATCTTTCACGGACACTGCCTCTTGCGAAGAACTGACAAAACTTCCAAGAGTATCATCTGTCATGAAAAAGTGCTTCTCAACTTTGCCGTTCGGAATCGGCGTAAAACAGTAGGTCCCCTCAATTCTTCACACGCACCTAGAGAATTGTTGAATGAGAGTAAGCCACTTAGGCCTTGGCTCTTCAAGAGCTGTCGCGCCACTCTATTTTTTTTTTTATTTTTTTTTTTTGATTTATTCTGCGAGCGCTTATCGTGACTCCATATTTTCCCGCGCCCCTCGCCACCGCGCCGACACATTTTTCATTGACTACAAACATCCTTAGAATTATTACCTATAGTTATGTTATTAAAGCAAGCATATAATTCGTTTTAACACAAGTGAAGTTACGAAAAATAATCTGTGAACTTTGAGAATCACAAGAAAATGAAAAAATTACCCCTGGAAATAGTAGGCTTAAAGAAGGTTTTCAGAAGCTCAAAAACAAACCAATGTAAGAAATACCGATTTAAGAACTTATATAGAATTCTTTAAGAAGGAACAAGCAGAACGAATTAAGAATTCAAAGAAATAGCCAATTAAAGTAGGAAAAATGTGCACGACTGGGTCGTACGAACGGGAACGGGTCGTTATTATGTATTCCAAAATTCTATATTCCAAAATTCTGTATTCCAAAACTCTGTATCTGAAGAAAAAATTCTGTATGAACATAATTCTGTATTCCATTATTCTGCTTTTCTATTATTCTGTATTTCAAAATTCTGTAAATCCAAAATTCTGTTTTTCAAAATTCTGCAAATCCATAATTCTGCTTTTAGAAATTCTGTAATTCCAAATCTCTACATTAAAACTCACAGTTATGAACAGGTTTTTTAATTGCCTGTAGAACAATTTTCTAAAATGATGTGTTTCAGAATTCAGATACAGATTTTTGGATAATCTGGCTTGAATTAAAAGCACTTGACTGAATTGTTTGCGGCTACAGTATAACACTCGTTTCGTTTGCACATTTTTTTTTTTATAATACACACACTCAAGGGGTTTGTATACCCTTATTATGCCATAGACACAGTGAGTGCCTTAGGAAGGAAGGAAGGGGTTAGAGAGGAGGTTCCGGTGTACATTGGTTTTCAATTCCTGAACATTGCAATGATCGGGAAAAAAAGAGTGTGGAAGAGAGTTCCACATTCGCGTAGTACGGCTAAAGAACGATTCTCTATACTTGAGTGTACGACCGAAGTTGGGCTCGAGTGTAAACTGATGGGCATTCCTGGAAGCGCGGTAATTACGGTTGAATTGTTTAAGGGGTGGAATGCAGTTGGCTATTTCTCTAGAGCACTTACCGTAGAAGTAAAACAGAGAGAGACACGAAACGTTACGACGGTGGTCTTAAGTGATAAATGCATCAGTGATCTCTCTATCACCAATCATTCTTACAGCTCTTGTTTGATTTCCATCCAAGAGGCTTAAGTAAGTAGCTGGAGCACCAGCCCAGAGATGTGAATTGTACTCAAGCTTTGGACGGATATAGGTTTTATAGATAATAGCCAGCTCAGACGGGGAGAAAAATTTCTTGCACCGTCTCGTCGAAATTCTGTATGGGCCAAAATTCGGATTCCAAAATTCTGTATTCCAAATTCTGTAGTTTAAAATTCTGTAAATTCAAAATTCGGGGTTCGTAAATTATTGTATGGGCCAAAATTCGGAATCCAAAATTCTGTATTCAAATTCTGTAATTCAAATTTCTGTATTCTAAAATTCTGTAAATACAAAATTCTGGATTTCAAAATTCTGTATTCCAAAATTCTGTAGTCTTAAATTCTGTAAATGATAAAAGAAAAATTGTTTTGATAATGAAAAAAAGTGCGCACTTTTTTTCATTATCAAAACAATTTTTCTTTTATCATTTACAGAATTTAGGACTACAGATTTTTGATGTTTTCTATGCAGAACCTTGAAGCATAGATTATAATTCTAACGTAACGGATCTCTCTCCAACTAATTTTCATATTATATAATGTAACGGACCTCTCTCCATATTGATATGTGTTCGGCAGCTTAAGTTAAGTGTTATAAGTTAATCGTGTTAAATTGAATTCAGAAAAAATGGCAAATATTAAATTATTAAAATCTAATAAAGCAAAGGATAAATTGTGTGTCGATGGTTTTATGTTCTACAACGAAAGAACAACGAAAATAAAAAAACATTTAATTGGGCGTGCGCTAAGCGAATAAAAAATAAATGTAAAGCTCGTATTGTAACAAAATTGATTGATAATGTGCACACTATAACTAAACAATCGGGTAAACATTCGCATGAGCCATGAAACACCTCATTTTAGTAAATTGTTCTACAGGCAATTAAAGAACCTGTTCATAACTGTGAGTTTTAATGTAGAGATTTGGAATTACAGAATTTCTAAAAGGATTTGCAGAATTTTGAAAAACAGAATTTTGGATTTACAGAATTTTGAAATACAGAATAATAGAAAAGCAGAATAATGGAATACAGAATTATGTTCATACAGAATTTTTTCTTCAGATACTGAATTTTGTTCATACAGAATTTTGGAATACAGAATAACGACCCGTTCCCACTAAATATTTATGATTACTTTTATGTTCCAAAAATTGCAAAAAGTAGTGTTAAAATAAGAGATATACTTTAAGCAATTCTGATTACACTCTTACTTACAGCTTACACTTAACTCACAAAAAAAAAACTCAATACATAAAAATAATTCGAATTTATTAAAAAAATTAACATTTGAAAATGTACCTCGTAGATACAGTTAATTAGAAAAATGTAATAGCGAAACAGATTCAAACCTTATTCTTGATTTATTGAATTTTTTTTGAAAATCGTCGGAGCCGTTTTTTTTTTTTAATTAATTTTTTATATGTAAAATTTTTCGATATATCTTAAAATTGACCTAACACACCACGTGCATATCCAAAACTAATTGTCGTTAATATATTTGCTTGGGAGGTCGTCAGTGTATCCACCCGTTTTCGGGGCCTGTGCATCACATTGCATTCCACACCTGGACCCTTATTAAAGCGATTGCGATAAGCAAATGAGTCGAGCGCTTAAAGCACTCGTTTATTCATTACGAGTTTCGTTTTTTAAAAGAAAGGTACACAATTTAACGGATATGCGGTTATACAAATGATTAACACTCTACGTTTTTTTTTAAATTATTTTAAGGTATTTGAGCAGGTACCAAGTCAAGCATATTTTTTTCATCTTAGAGTAAAATAAATATTTATACCATTTTTACGTGTAGTCAAAAAACATCCAACCTTAAATTTTTGTTCTTTACAAAAAAAAAAATAATAATAATAAAAAATAGTTAATAGAATAATTCGAGTTCTTAAAAAGTTTTTTTGTCGTGAACACGGGCTTGTGCCTCATTGAACAAACAAACAAATCGGAAGATTCCGTAAGCAAGTTGATATGTTGTTCTGAATTTATTCTGAAAAAAGTTAAGAAATGCAGGGTTAGTTCACGCCCATTATTGCATATATTTATATGTATATCCAACCCAGTGCTGGGAGATTGTGGGAAATATCCCTTTTCTGGTGGGAATTTCGACCCAAAAAGCGAAAAAGGGAAAACCATCTGGTTTTGTGGGAATTTCTCCTTCAACCAAAAAAAGAACATTTTCACCAAGATTAATTAGTTTCCTACATGGCTACATCCATATGTAGTTTCTCCTGCAATGGTAGTCATATAACGTGTTGGTTGACTATCCGACCTTATACGACCAAAAATATTGTTTATCAAAAACGCATTGCAATGAGAACTATTCAATAAAAAACACAAAAAATAGACATTTGTATGGGCACGAAAATATTCTTTTTCTTTCTTGATTTAACAGGAACATTGAAGCAACTTTTGTGTGAAAGTCACAACTAAGGCCGTGTGCGAATTGGGTTAAAAAGTGGTTAAAACTTGACGTTTGCTGAAATTTTGACACTTCACATTGAGCACAATGTGTTAAAAATTAGACTAGCTGCGGAGTAGGTTAAAATATGACAGTAGTATTTAAAAATACATCCATTTTTAACCACAATTCATCCAATTCGCACACAGCCCACACAGGAAAAAATCATAAAAATGTGATTGTCACAAGTGATAATCATCTTATTATTACCTTCGCCGATTCCACATCTCGATTCCATTTCTCTAAACAAAAATAATTTAATATATGTACATATGAAATATGAAAGATTTTAGGCAAAAATGGATGAATCTGTTAGTAGAGGAAGAACGAAAGCAAAAAGTAGCTAGTCTTCCAAACTTCTTTGTTGGAAAATAAAAACGATAAAACAAAAGCAACTTGCAAGTTTTGCAACACACGTTTTTCTTAAGTTTTTGGTCTGTGGGAAATAAAAAGGGAAAAATGAAATGATGTGTGGGAAAAAAGGGAATTTGGAGATTCTTGAAAGGGATTTTGGAAAAAAAAATGCCCCCAGCACTGATCCAACCCTAATAGGGCAATGTCTCAGAAATAAAAAATTTCACAACTAAGGCCGTGTGCGAATTGGATGAACTGTGGTTAAAAATGGATGAATTTTTAACCACTACTGTCATATTTTAACCTGCTCCGCAGCTAGTCTAATTCTTAACACATTTTATTCAACGCGAAGTGTCAAAATTTAACCAAACGTCAAGTTTTAACCACTTTTTAACCCAATTCGCACACGGCCTAAGCACAAAAAATTTCACAAGAACATAATAATGAATCTGTTCCGCATAGAAAAGGACAGAAAAGATCCAAAAAGTACACGTATGTGTGTTCCATGAGGAAAAACCTTGCCCAAAATGTTCTACAATCTATCATTCTGTGTTCCATGAAGTTGTTCAGCTCAGTTTAAAATATTTAAAATATTAGGTATACTATGTACTATTCTCCCAATTAAAAATTTCTCTCAAAAATCTAATAAGCTATTCAGTATCTTGTTTCCAACAAATGAATATTATATTCAATTTGATTTCTCTAAGAATATTTATTTAACAGCTGATTTTATTCTGTCAAAAAGATTAAACAGTGAGGTGTTCTTTTGTGTTCTTACTTGTTTTGACAGTTTTCATTTACTTGTGCTGTTCTGATCTGGTTTTTCTTCATTAAACAGTACTAATATGAAGCTTAATAATAGCTTGTTTCTATAATAAAAAAAATGTATTCCTTAAAATTATTGTAATCTAAATTTAATTCTAGTTTGGGCAGAAATGGGAGATTTTCGTGAACCGTCCCACAGTTCAATTGTGAATCCTCCACATAGCTTGGATACTGCACAACTAGGATATCAAACAATGTTTAAGAATAAGGAACGAAAAGGAAGTGAGTAAACATATTAAGTAATGATTTTTGAAGGATTATTTATTGCTTTTTATCTTTGTAAATGACCTAATTCTAAAAATCTTTCAAGCATTTATGAATATTAAGAAAACGGGATAAACCTATTGTTGGTATACTTTAAATTTATTGATTCTAAATGAAGAAATAATTATTGTGTACCTTGAAAATTTTGAGTTAAATAAATAAAATAGAGTGGCTTACTCTCATCAACAATTCTCTAGGTGCGTGTGAAGAATTGAGGGGACCTACAATTTTACACCGATTCCGAACGGCCAAGTTGAGAAGCACTTTTTCATGACAGATGATACTCTTGGAAGTTTTGTCAATTCTTCGCAAGAGGCAGTGTCCGTGAAAGATGAAATAAAAACTTTGGGCCCGAGTAGGATTCGAACGCACGACGTTCTGCTTAGCAGCCAACGCACCTAACCACTAAGCTACGGACACTAGCTATATTCATATTCATGTTTTTTATATCTAGAAGTATTAGGTCCGTTCGCGTACCCTCCTAAAACAGTCCAATTTTACGAAAAATTACGAAATTTAACCAAATGCTGTTCGCGTACTCAAAAATTTGGTAATTTTTCGTAAAAGAGAGCGCTCACGAGAGAGTAAAATATTTCCCCAACCTACGAATTTTAGCCCAAGAAATTTCTTTGGGCTGATTTGTGAAAAGTGTCAAATTTGTTTGAAAATAGCAAATAAATAAATAAATTCAAATTCAAAGTTTGAATTCTTCATACAAAAAAACTTGACAATTAAAATGTGGGTAAAATTTGTTGTTTTCCCGTTCGCTTACTTTTTTGTAGTTTTGTTTTTCTGTGAGAGAATTTTACCCCCACTCCTTAAAATGTCTTGTTTTACGAATTTTAGTGCAGAAAGTACGCGAACGGACCTATTATGTATTTATTGAAAATTTGTTGGACCAAAACCAATTTAAGTGTTGTTGTTTAAGTTTGTAAGTAGTATAATTGTTATAGTTAAATAAATGGCTTTAGTTAATTTTAGATTTTATTTTTAAGCACCGTGCGGAAAACTAAAAATGTTAATGCCAGTTTTTATAATAATTTTTTTTAACAAGAAATATATAATAAAATGAAACATAAACAAAATATAATCCATAAGCAGAAAGGCAGAAGTTTTAAGGAAATCATGAATTTCTTAGAGGGCCAGGTTTGGGCCAGTATAACTTAAATATAAAATTTAATTCGTAATCTGTTTAGCAATAAGTGGTTCTAAGTTCAAATTGAAATGAATTTTGGACAAAAAAAAACCCCAATAACAATACTGAAGAATGATGCCATATCGACTGGACAGTAGGGTGTATCATAATTTTTTTTTCGAGAAATTTAAAGTTTCAAGTTGATAAAAAGTTGTAATTACTAACATACATTCACACAAAAAATATTTTTAAGATCAAAATATATTTAGGTCTCCCGGAATGCTCCTAAAAATTTTAAATTTCGTTCAAAATATTTTTTTTTTGGTGAATTTCACATAGTATATTTTTAATTTTTCAAGTACAAAAACGTGTATCTAAATGCAAAATCATGAACGAAATATTTAGCTCCTGAAAATAAACACCTTAGTTCTTCCGGAATGGAACTCAAATTTTCATATACATACTCCCAAAATGTATGCATAATTTTAAAAATAATTTCAATAAAACGGTTTTATTTTTAACTTAAGTAAGCTGCGTTAATTTTTTCTTTTATAAATCAAGCATTTTGCTATTTAATGTAAAGTTTGATTAGTATCTATTGAGGTGTTTGTGTCTTGTTTGTGCATTTAGAGTTTATTGTATTGTTTTGTCATCATGAGTACAAGTTCAAACACTACAGTGACAAGGTAGAGCAGTGAAGTACCTATTGTCGGACAACCTTTGGATATAAGTTCTAGCAATGTTTTACCCACTAAAAGTGACGTACTTTATTGTTTTGATTGTTGTTTGACCCTCGAGAAACATATTAGAGTTCTGGCAAGCAAACGGATAGAAAAAGCTCGACAAACAAAGCCAAGGCCCAATCGAGTTTTCAAGCCGCCACTTGTCAACTTTCATGCAGAAAGTTACATTGATCTCGTTGATTGGAAGTTCTACTAAAGTTACAATACCACCCTTCATCACTAACTCGAACACGGAGGAGATTGAGTTGATAGTTCGTTCTGGATACAGCGACAGAAATGAGTTCACAATTTCCTTCCTTTCCTCAAGCGGTTGAGCGAATTGTAAAAGAAGTTACCTCAGCATCAATACACGTTTGTTGAGCTCATGAACGAGATGGCTTAATTCGATCAAGACTATATTAGACAGAAAGTACCATCCACAGTTTGATATTATAATAATGGATATTTTTAGTCATTTCCTATTTAGTTATTTCTTTATAATATTTAAAAACAAGTATATCTCAATTCAAATGTATTTTTTCTCAATCGGTCATTTGTCTTGTTGCATGTCAGAAATGCTATGAAGTATGGATTGAGATTTCAAAAGTTGCTGACTGGAAGATTTACGAACTGATGAAGATTATGATTAAAAATAATGAAATTTTAAACAAATGTATCTCTTGAAAAAGTGCTATACTTATTAACAACTTTTCGTTTGTTAATTAATATATTTTACAAAAAATTGGTGTCTCTAGTGCGTTCCTTTGACCTAAATGAATAACTACAGAAGTTTTCATATTGTATGTTTTTTTTTTTAAAAGTTATTTTACTTAGTTATATTTTTGTACTGAAAATAAAATGTTTATATTGTTTTGTCAAAATATAATATTAATAATACGATTATTAAAAACTAGTTTTTTAACTAAAATATAAACTTAGAGTTTAGGCTCATTCCGGGACACCTAAGTGACCTTTCATTTCAAAAAATGTTTGTTTTTCTTAAAATATAGTCTCAATGACAACTTTTATCAACTTGAAATTGCAAATTTAAAAAAATATTTAAATGATGCCTTGTGATGATACCACCCTACTGGACAGGACAGTGACAGTTCAAGCATAGTACTAAGAAGCCTAGAGGATGAGACATGGGCGGTTATTATCTCAAAATCGCACAAATGGTTGCAGATGGGAAAACCAAATATGTTTTTTGATAACACAAGCATACTGCTTTTTATAATAATTTTTTTTTAACAAGAAATATATAATAAAGTGAAACATAAACAAAATATAATCCATAAGCAGAAAGGCAGAAGTTTTAAGGAAATCATGAATTTCTTAGAGGGCCAGGTTTGGGCCAGTATAACTTAAATATAAAATTTAATTCGTAATCTGTTTAGCAATAAGTGGTTCTAAGTTCAAATTGAAATGAATTTTGGACAAAAAAAAACCCCAATAACAATACTGAAGAATGATGCCATATCGACTGGACAGGACAGTGACAGTTCAAGCATAGTACTAAGAAGCCTAGAGGATGAGACATGGGCGGTTATTATCTCAAAATCGCACAAATGGTTGCAGATGGGAAAACCAAATATGTTTTTTGATAACACAAGCATACTGCTTTTTTATTTATCTTTGGCACATTTTCTTATCAGTCGAATTGGAAAAATTGATTTTCGATAAATTCATCTTTACAATAAAACTCGAATGTCTAGTGAATAATTTTTGAAAATGAGTGGGGTGCTAAATAGGTGTAGGTAGTGTGTAGGTTGGATTGAGACAAGAAAAACAAAGGGAGGTCATATTTCCCCTGTTTAGCCAGGAAGGGCAATTTTCTTAGCAAGGAAGCCTTTTTTCGGCTTCCGGTCCCGGCTTCCCTGACTCCACTATATCGTCAATAATTTTTTCAAGGGAACTTTTTTTCCATATTTGGGTACAGAATTGTCCGTAAGTTAAGTAAGGAAAAAACTCGCTTGAAGACTATTTTTTGTTTAATGAATGAATTTTGTTTGACTGAATTGGAAAAATATACATTACATCACATTACTATCTACTTCTACCAACATGATCCCTAAAATCTGAAGGTTAAAGCTTCCGAAATTTGTTGAAAATTAAATTTCATCGATACCCCCAAGATTATGATTTTTAATATTTGGTAACGTTTTTATTTTAATTTAAAATTGTTTGTATATAATGTTTGTTTAATTGGGCTTTAATGATCAATTTTCTTGATGCAATTAATAAAAAAATTAATTCATCTTCTGTTACCCGAGCGACGGTTCGCTGGTCATTTTCCAGCTTTTTCAAGGGATTTTGCAAATTTATTAGTTTTACGTTCATTGTACTATTGCATTGTAAGTTATAATTAAATGTTGACTAAATAAATAAATAACTCAAATAAAAAGATAAATAAATCGTTTTTTTTTTTTTGTGGTGACATGGTGTTTCAACGCTCAAGGTGTTCACCATAGAGAATATATAATACCTAGAGTCGCGACTTCGGTTGTTCGCTCTCTTTTTGCCTACAAGCTACAAGCTGCAATTTGGTCGTTTTGTACTAACCCAGTGAGAATGTGTTAGTTTTCCAATGCTTTTTAAATGAGAAACTGCACCAATACATTCGCACTGAGTTAGATACAATGCTCAGGTTTGAGTCGAGGTGGGTTTCATGGGCTCAGATTTCGAAAATAAGATTCCGTTGAGCTCAAAATTTTCAAAAAAAATTAAACATACAAAAAACTGCATGTAATATAATAAATAAATACGTTATATTGTTTCTTTGCACTTTTAACATATAAATGCACTATAATTTAACAATATTTGTATCAAAAATCTTAATAAATCTTAAAAAAAAACACAAGAGAAAATCCAAATAGTACGCATACAATCGTGCGTTTAGTCTCGTATTTGCTGTGGTGGAAGCCTGTCACTTTGGGCCAGTGTTACCGCAGGGAAAATATTTTCGAGTCCCAGAAGCCTGAAAAACGAGTCATTTACAAAAAAATGAGTCCACGCTAAAAAAATTTAAATTCTTTCAGCAATCTTTTTTTTTAATTTTGAACATACGAAAAATTCATTGTATGGTTTTAATGTTCGAAATACAAGCGTTTAGGACAAGAAATAGACGATTTAAACATTTGATTATTTTTTACAAAATATAAAATTCTTAGTAATTTTTGACTCTATAGAGGCCATGTGGTAACACTGCTTTAGGTAACAGGAAAAAATTTTACTCACGCCTGAGTACTCACTCTTTTGTCACCTCTTACACAGGGGCCGAATCGTATAAGGTGATATGTGATAAAGATAGTCATATTCATTGAAATTCATCTGTGTAAAATGATAGTCACAAAGTGATATCACATTTTTTTTGATTTTTTCTTGTGACAGCTTTTTAAGTATCATTTTGATACTTTGGATATATTTATTTATGTATTTTTAAGATTCAATATTGAAAATGAACGTATTTGTGCCGGTATGATTATTTTTACCAGAAGAGAATAGAATTGTTTGGCTCTTGCGAATAAAGTTAGGACAAAGACTAAACATTTATAATGTTCCAAATGCCAAGTAAGTGTAGTGACCGTGGCGTAATGGTCATGTTTATTGCAGAACGTTGTGGGTTCAACCCTACTCGTTAGTTTTTATTTCATGTTTCACGCGTCCTGCCTCTAGTGAAGACCTGACAAAATTTCCAAAAGTATCAATGTGTCTGGAAAAAGTGCTTCTCAACTTTGCCGTTCGGAATCGGCGTTAAATTGTAGGCCCCTCATAATTATCATATACATACTAAGGTTTTAATTCCCCCCTTAATTTGAAAACACAAAAGAAGAAATTATTAACAAAATAACATAAAACTCGAAGTTAGTTTGACATCAAACAGTTATGACCAAAACAGATTGGCAGTGAATCGGCACGCAGCGCTGCATACAGCTGCCAAAGTGAGGATGGATGGATGTTTGTCGCTCAATAACTCCAGAACGACTGGAGTAGGAGGTAGCGGCAGTTCAGGGGTCAGAAAAATAATGACTAACTGTTTTACGGCTTAGCGGGTAACACCGCAGGATAAGCTAGTTTTATTATACATTTCACTAAGAAAACAAATTTAATTCCATAAAAAGCAAGCTAAACGCTTGAATTTAATTAGAAACGTCTGAGTTTTATTTACACTCTTATCGATAAATTCGATGGTAACATTGTTGAGAAACAGTGTTTCGGAACTCTAATATTTATGATTTATTTTAATTTGAATTGAATGTCTTGGTCGACCAGCAAGGCGTCTTCTAATTTCTTCTTCCCTTTTATTTTATTGATAAAGGGCACTAATAAGTCTTCTACGCCCAATTTCTTCACAAAGTTCTAAATTCCCTTTAAAACTCGATCCAGTGAATGTCGATCTAACTTTAGAACTTAGTTTTTAAATTATTTGGAACTCGGGCATTTCTTCACTTCTCTAGAACTCGATCTAAAATCGTCATTGAGTTCTAAGCGCTTAGAACTTGTTATTTTTAGAATCTAGTTCTAGCATGTTTTTGAAACTTTTGAGTCACCTGGCAGTGTTTTTTGACAGGCATTTCTTTCAATTCGAAACAAAATTGAAAAAATTTCTGACTTTTTGTGCTTATGTTTTTATTTTGTATATGTGTACCAATAGTTATTTTTGTATGTGTATCTATGTTTTTATTTTTTGTGACGCCTGTGACGTGGTGTTTATGTGCGTTGGTTGTTAAGCCGAACGTGGCGTTCGAATCTTACTCGTGCATAAACTATCAAGAAAAGAAAAAAAAGTGCTTCCCGACTCAGCTGTTCGGAATTGGCGTTATATTGTTGGTCCCCTCAATCTTTCCCACGCACTGAGAGAATTGTTGATGATGAGTGGCTAGCACTTTAGCTTTTGCATTTTTTTAGCCGTCACCAACGGCTACGAAATATACTCAACTAACAAAAATATTATGGCCATTTGCTAACCATAAAGACAAAACCCTTCAAAAACGCTCCTGATCGTCAGGATTTTCCGGTGGAATCATATGCACTCATTGGCTATTGGGTATATCCCAATATCCGAGTTTTTTGCCTTGTAAGGCGTCGCTATTAACATTAACACAGACACCTTCAAAACTCACCAATCCTCCACCCGGCGCGGCTATTGTATCTTCAATGCATATATGCATAATAAATTAGTTTCATTTTTACGGTTGTTGTGGATGTTAAAGATCTTCTGTTGAAGTTGAAGCACTGCTAAGAACATAAGCTTTGTTAGTTGCAAGTGTTTTCCTACTCATTATTATATACATGTACTCTGGACAAAAGAGACGAAAAAATCGTAACGTCCCGTGTAGTTATTAATAGTGGCACGTATTCGATAAATACGCCGTTCTTCCAGAAAAATACGATCCACTTTAATTTATTTTTACCTTTTATATGTGTATGTATGCTCTTTTTTATTTTCCAAAAAGGAAGAAATTGGGCGACAGTTTCAAAAATTTGTCAATATACATACATTTTGAAATTTTGTAAGCAATTTCTTACAAGTAATGCTAAATGATTAAAAATAAAATGTGATAGAAGGACTATCACAGTACACAGACGAAAAAAAAAACAGAACTATCACTTTTGATAGTTTCAAATATGATAGTCACATATCACCTTACATTATTCGGCCCCAGATTCTCGGACACGAAAAAAAGAGAGGATTGTGAGAGTTCACCTCAGAAAAATGTTGAGGGTGTTTTCGACAAGGGAGGAAAAGGTCGCGACTCTAGGTATTATATATTCTCTATGGAAACATTGAGTGGTTCAGGGAAATAAATCCACGGGATCTAACTCCACTGAGGGATTAACAGCCCGATTCTCCCCATCATCACTGATACCTCACAAGTCATAAGAAGAGGTGAAATTGATTTTGTGACTTTTTCGTATTCTCCCCCAAAGTCACAACTTGTGAGAGTCACAAAAACAATCGAAATTGTGATCTCCTTCAGAGCAGGTAATAACTAGTAAATTATTTGAGATTTGAAATTCTGATTTTTGAGTAGTGAAAAAATAGAGGTTGAAATGATTATGGCGCATATGAATTTGGTTAATGCAGATAAATACTGAAACTGATTCATAATAATAATAAATATTTCATATCATTACTGAAAAAAATAATTATGCATTTTATTTTTTATGGAACATATTTGGGACACAAATGTGTCATAAATAATAATGTACATATTATATTATTATTGTATTATTATATACAAGCATTCCAAAAAGGTAAATTATATCTTTCAAGGACAGCCCAGACAGTATATAAATCGTTGACTGTGAGTAGGCCATTTTTTAAAATAAAGCTTTCACCTTGGCTGTGGTGAATTTCGTTGTGACTTTTCTTGGGAGGATTATGGGAGAATCCGACAAATGTTATCGAATCACAACAATCCTCACAAGAAAAAGTCACAAGGGCTTATGACTTCTGATTCCTCACAAGGGGGAGAATCAGGCCGTAAGTATCCACTTTAGGAAAGTGGATGGGTCATAAATGTCAAATTTGACTTGAATAGACTATTAGCCCACTATGGCGGGTCAGTAGTCCCAAATTTATTTTATCTTCTATCGGACAAAAAGCCCAAATGAAAAAAAAAATGTGTTTTAAGAGAATCAAAAAAATTTAATTTGTACTCGTCAATATTATATGGAAACAAAAACTGTTCATCGTAAAAATAAAACAAAAAAATATTAAATTCGTGTATACACATACCCACAACCATAAAAATTTCTTATAAATAAGTAAGACCCATTGAATAAGAAGTACAGGAAGCGGTGTTAGCTACATGTACATTGTACGTGAGTGAAGCAACAAAAATGTCTGATGATGTCCATTTTTAGGGTATGTGCTGTCAAACTTTGACTGTGTTCTCAGTCGAGTTCAGGGGTGTATTATGTCTGTTCGTGATGGTAAGGCGCTGCAATTCGTTGAGTTCCCGTAGTGTGCACGGTTGTTTTGAATAGTTCTTCCATCGTGTTTCGAAACGTTTTTATTGGTTGGTTGTATTACAATAGGCGTAATAAACGTGATGAATTACGGATCAAAAATCAAGAAATTGTACTGGAAATAAAAAAAATTAAATATTAAAAACCGTGCAGTGCATCTTTAGTGTTAAAACACCATGCTGCCTAAAAAAAGAGTTGAGATTGAAAAAAAAAGTTGAAGCAAAATCGATGAAATCTTGATTTAATCAAATTTCACTTGGCGCCCCTGAGATTAACTATTCAACTGCAGACCAGCCCTGTTGTAATGCGTTTGTGTTTGTGAAACTCACACTACTTAGAAAAATGCTTCAATTCTTGTTCGTAAGACCCCTTCCTGTACTTCTTATTCAATGGTAAGACCACTTTTACTTACTATTTGTCGACAAAATGAACAGAGCAATTCATTTTTCAAATCTCTTGCCGTTTCCTTTAATTCGGAAAAGTAACCACCATATATCTTGTAATTCATGCTGGTGTCTAAAAAGCAGGTGCTGCATTGCAATGATTCATTTTGAGCATGTTTTTTAATTTCCGTGTGAGGATAATGGCGATCTGTAACATTCAAAATCAATTTAGTTTAGAGCGAAAACGAGCTGAAAAAATGTTGCCCAAAGCGGAATCAATTTGGGTGTGAAAATAAAAAAAAATCACGCGATTCTCGACTCAAATGATGGAATTTAAAAAAAAGTCATGACTCATGAGTCATCGTGTAATAACAGTCTTACTGTTATTGGATTTTGTGTACTTTTATTAGTAAAAAGTGTGAATAAGACCTTAAAAAAGATTTTAATCCGGGTGAAGAGAAGTGTCATAATGTCAATACAGAAAAAATATTTTTCGTCAAAGATAGTGATGGCAAAAAATTTAAATTTTTGTTTAATCAGCTAACATAGACCAAAGTAAGAGGCCAGTTATAGCTATCATTGGTTTTCATCATTGAAACACATCATTGGAATTTTTCTGATAGGTCGGTTATAGAAATTATTGAAAATTTCTGTCAAGAAATTTATTCCTACCGTATTTCTATCATTGGAACTGTGAGAAGTTGAAACACAGATCATTGGAATTGTACAAAATTGAAACGCAAATCATTGGAATGGTTTGTTTCATTTTTTGACAGCTGATAGTGTTCAGGGGAAAGCCTTGACGTGGCGGAGCGGCTTACGTTAACTACTACTATGAAGCTTAGAGCTATGCGATCGCGAAACTTGATTTCGCAGAAGGGCCTACCATGGTCGACAGGTCGAAGCGGAGTAGGCTGTTACTACCAATTACCCCACAACGAAGGAGTGTTCCCACCAAGGCACTCCCACCGAGGGACGGCAGCGAATGAATTTCTTCTTTGGAATCAACGGTGGCGTCTCCAGTTCCAGTTAGGCCGAACTACTTGGTGAACACCTTTACGGGCTACTTCGACTTATTTGAAGCCCAGGCCGTAAAAGGAGCGGTTTTTCCGGCTCTTGCACTTGGAGTCACATCAAGTGCCTGGTACTCCAGGCTGGGGGTTGTACGTTGGGGTGACTTCCCGACCACGTAGAAAAAATTTTAATTGCGAAGCAACAACAGGCCTCGGAAACGGACGGATACACTGATGACGACCCAAGCAAATGTACAAAGGACAACGATTTTCGGATATGCACGTGGAATGTTAGGTCCCTTAATAGACCGCGTGCTGCCGAACAGTTAGCGGAGACCCTCAACTGCTACAAAGCAGATATTACCGCTATCCAGGAAATGCGATGGGATGGACCGGGCAAAAGGAGGATGAAAAACTGCGACATCTACTATGGTAATCAAGCGCGGATTCAAGGGGGGGTCACAGGGGTCATGACCCCCCCCCCCCAAACATTCCGCATTTAAAATTAGAGCTAAATCGATATTTTGCAAGCCGAATAGAAAAAAAAACAAACAAACAAAATCTAGTTTTTGCTAACTTAAGAACCGGGAAATAACCAAATGTCCACAATTAACTTACTTTTCTGCCCTCTAAAAGGAATTCTAGAACCAGAATTTTTAACTGTAGAACCAATCCACACGACCAATGGAAAATGTTGAAAAAACTGTAAAACAAATAAAAGTGATAATCTTTTTGAGACATTCAAAAAGTAAATTAATTTGGCCACATATTATGAATTATGAATTATATGGGAAGATACATTTTTTTTTTAGAAAGAGAAAAGTTAACGCACAATTCTTTGGACCTTCATAGAATGAGCTGTAATTAAAATGGCTGGGCTGGAAATGCCAACAAATGGCATCCAATTCACTCGTTTTTTTGGAGTTAATTGTTTTTTACATGTTGCAGATCCGCAATATCAAAAAATTGATGATGTTGTAAATGGTGACTGCGCCGAATAAATACAGAAATACAAAAAAATTGCTATCACATTGATCTTAAGTAAAAAAAAAACCCTTAAATCGTACAAATTTAATTTGTTTTGAATTTCAAGTTTTGAAGTATGTAGTCAACTGATTCCGAAAGTCAGAATAATTGATTTGTATATGACGATGCCTCTTTTGATTTCGTTCGGGACTTATGATTATATTTTTTTTGTATTCGCAGCGGAGCTCTACGTTCGGCTACGAGGCCCTCTGCGATAGGGGTGTCTATGAAAAAAACATCACCTCAATTAAAACTTATTTGATTCGCTGTGATCGGGTACGGTAATTAAGCATTGAAGCATCCGTCAAATAAATCCTTGTTTTATCTTCTTACTTTTACTGTTTATTTTCTGGTTTTAATTTTGTTACCTTCTTTTTTTATTGCAAAATTCAATAAAAACTATGTTGATTCCAACGACACTGAAATCAACCATGGACTGTTGTTCTTTCAATGTTTTGATTGCAAACTGTGAAGTTAGCCACGCTACCATAAAAGGCGTCAAGTCATTTGAAAACACACGAGAAAACGTTTCAGAAGAAAATTCATAATAAAAATAGCGTAACGGGTACAATGGTTTGGCACCCCTAATTTTTGTACTAATTATTGGCACCCCTCATGAAATTAAGAATTTACGAAAAACTACTATACCTAGGAACTTAAAATCATATTTTTACATAAGATGTATCAATTTTCTACAATTCTGCATTTTTATTGAGAATTATTTCAATCTCATTTTATTTTTATCAGTAAAAAAGTAAAGTCGTTCTAAATTCGTAAAAAAAGCGCTAAAAATACAGTGTTCCCGCTAAGGAGACTAAATTTTGTAACTGTCCGTTTTTCAATTTTTTTAAAGTTTTTGGATGAATATTTATTTTTTTAAATATGGAAATATAATAAATTAAATATTTTCAATTGTTGTTTTGTAAAATATTTTTTTTTTAATTGTTAAAACAGGGGTGCCAATAATTGGTCCAATATAAAGTTGTGGTTTAATTATTGGCAGGGGGGTGCCAATGATTCGTGCTATGGGGCATCAGTTATTGGCACTGCCAATAATTGTATTTTAGAGACTGCCAATAATTGTACCCCGTATCAGTTGTTAATTTCAGTTTGAAAAATGGGACAAAAAAGGCACAAATATGGAGAAGAAAACAATCAGCATCCTTTAATAATTAAATAATATTGTATTTATTATAATTTTTAACTTCCCAGAAGGGTGTATTTTAATGTGAACTTAAAATTTTTGCATATTTCCATGTCCCCCAAAATCGAATATCTCGCGAACCACTTATGGTACTGCACTTGATTAACTTTATCACATAGATTAGTTAAGCGGTTTTTTAAAAGGAGTGAAAACTAAAAAATACGTTACTAACAAAATTTGAGATGAGGTAAAATCCATTTTTAAGTTTTTAAAGTTAATAACCATTTTTTGAGTACCGGTTTTTGTTGTATGTATTCCTGTTTCATAAGACTACATCGACTGAAACACATTTTGAAATGTCTTAAAATAAATTATAGAGCAATTAAAAAAAAAAAACTTAAAATTTAAAATGTATGTTAGAGATTTTTTAATGAAATATAATTTTAATTTTTTTATTTGCGTTAAATGAAGTGATTTTGTTATAGTAAAAAGTTTTTTTTTTTAAACTAAATTTTGATCAAAATAGCTAGCTATCACGAAAAACAATGGCATTTCTCTCATTTTTAAGGGTGCCAACAATTGTACCCTTGGGTGCCAACAATTGTACCTTGGTGCCAATGATTGTACCTTTTCGCAGTCTTTTCCTATTTTGAAGTTTTTATAAGATTTTTTGTTTATTTAAATTTTTTTATGATAATATTCAAGTTAGAAATTCTCTAAGCTTTAATTTGACATAAGAAACATATAACTCACTCTTTAAATGTGAGAGCAATTCGCAATTTAAAGTGAAAAAATGCTTAGGGGTGCCAACCATTGTACCCGTTACGCTATTTATTGGCTAAGATGTTTCTTACAGCCCGATTCTGCAGATGTGTCGAGTCACAAGTCACAAGCGCTTTTGATTGATTTCTTGTGGGGATAGTTGTGACTCGATTACAAATAGGAATTCTGAAATAACAGTCACAAGAAAACTGACAACAATATTCAACTCAGCATGGTGAGTACAATTATTGTTGTTTCGACCAGAGATGAGTCAAAAGGGAGATTGGAAATCAAGCTGTCAAAATGACAATGTCTACGAGTTTACTGCAAGAGTTTGCGTTTTTTTACCAATACTATCTCAGTAAACTTCGACATACCACCTGATTTTTGTTGCTTTTTTTCTCATTGATTCATATACACGAGGTAATGGTTAAATAAAATTTGTAGTATCCGGAGGGTAAAACGTAAGTCAGTATCCGATCTTCTTTTGTCTCTGGTTTCACCTGTCTAGTTGAAATCAAAATAATTCATTATTTTTTTCGAGTTTCTGCTTTCTGAAGAAGTGAAAAAACTCTTTGAAATTAAAAAGAGCAAGGTAAAAGATATTTTTCTTAGCAGTAAATGACCAGTCATATTGTAAAAAATGTCTCAAACATGGAACCTCAAATCGAAATTTCAAAATAACAGCAATGTGTTTCTTGTTACCTGGTCTGAGGCAGGTCACAAATTTGAAAATTTTGTTGGCTGTCACAAGTTGTGACTCTGCACCAGAATACGAAAAAAGTCACAAAAATCATTCCACCTCAACTTGTGACTTGTGAGGTGTCAGTGAGGGTCCTCAGAATCGGGCTGTTAGTTGTTTTGAGAGTACCTACCTACATTTTTTAATATCCCTAAACAGTTTATAATTGTATATACACAATAAATTTTATATATTAATGGAATGAATTTTTTTGTTATTAATTGAAGAAATTTAGTTTACTTTGTTTATTTGGTTATTTTTGGTATTTTTCTTATTTTTAATTTTTTTCTATCCTGTGACCCCCTCCAGAAAAAATTTCTGGATCCGCGCCTGATGGTAATTGTTACCGAGAGCAACAACAGCGACTATTTGGATGCGGATTCGTCGTGGGAAGCAGACTCAGGCAAAAAGTCTTGAGCTTCAAATGTGTGAGCGAACGCATCACGACAATCCGAATCAAGGCTAAATTCGGCAACATTAGCTTAATATGAGCACATGCCCCCACAGAAGAGAAAAAGGACGACACCAAAGACGAGTTCTACGAGCTCCTTGACAAAACATACGAGCAATGTCCTAGTTATGACATTAAAATTGTCCTCGGCGATTTTAACGCAAAGCTGGGAAAAGAGGACATCTTTGGTGGAACGGTCGGAAAGCACAGCCTGCACGACACCACATCCGATAACGGATTCAGGCTGATCGATTTTGCTGCGGGGCGAAATGTTGTGGTAGCAAGCACCTGGTTCCCTCATCTCAACATCCATAAAGGTACATGGAGATCTCCTGATCAATCAACCGTCAACCAGATTGATCACATTGCGATCGACGGAAGGCACTTGTCCAGCATTTTAGATGTTCGAACTTTCCGAGGAGCTAATATCGACTCGGACCACTACCTCGTCGTAGCCAAGATAGTGCTACGAATATCCCGACAACGGCCAAAACAAGGAAATGCTGCAAGAAAATTCGACGTCGGACGGCTACAATCGCAAGAGATCGCCAGATCATTCTCTGATCGAGTGTCAAGTAACCTCTTAAGGAGTCCTATGCCGCCAACATCAAGTATCGAAGACCAGTGGCAACATTGCCAGAGAGCAATGCCGCCTCTAATGTGCTGGGTTTCACACAGCCACCAAAACGAAACCCCTGGTTTGATGAAGAATGCAGGCAGGCCCATGCAGCAGGAGGCATACAAAGCGGCGCTGCATAGAAGGACAAGAGCTGCTCGTGAGCTCTACGAGCAAAAGAGGAGAGAGGAACGCCGGCTTCTCAGGAGGAAAAAGAGAGAGCATGAGGAGCGTCAGATCGAGGATGTTGAGAGAGCCAACAGCAGGAATGAAGTTCGGAGGTTTTACCGAAAGGTTAAACAGCTGGCTCAAGGTCATCAAGCAAGAACTGATGCCTGCAGAGATAAACAAGGGAACATCATAGTAGAATCGCAGTCAATGCTGGGGATTTGGAAAGACCACTTCTGTAGATTGTATAACGGCGACGACGAACAAAATACCGCCGTCAGACAGGAGCCTTTCATCGGACACGATGATAGCTAACAATTCCGTGAACCCGATCTAGAAGAAGTGAAAACCGCAATATCACGGCTGAAATCCAACAAAGCCGCTGGAGCAGATGGACTAGCTGCTGAGTTGTTCAAAGCAGCAGGCGACGAGCTAGATAGGAGCATGCACCAAATCATCTGTAAGATATGGTCAGAGGAATGCATGCCCGATGAATGGAACCTCAGCATTGTTTGCCCGATCCTGAAAAAGGGAGATCCTCTAAACTGCGCCAACTATAGAGGAATAAGTCTACTAAACATCGCCTACAAGATCCTTTCTGCCGTAATATGTGAACGTCTGAAGCCTTTCGTCAACAATCTGATTGGTCCTTATCAATGTGGCTTCAGGCCAGGAAAGTCAACCATCCACCAAATTTTCACGTTGCGGCAGATCCTGGAAAAGACCTATGAACTCCAAATCGATACCCACCACCTTTTCATCGATTTTAAGGCCGCGTATGACAGCATCTACAGAGACGAACTGTACAAAGCTATGTCTAGTTTTGGCGTCCCTGCCAAGCTCGTTCGCTTGTGCAAAATGACGATGGAGAACTCACGCTGCTCCATAAGGGTTGGCAACGAGCTTACGAAATCTCTCGACGTCAAAAAAGGATTCAGACAAGGCGATGCACTGTCATGCGATTTCTTTAACATCGTTCTTGAGAAGATAGTGCAGAACTCCAACGTCAACACCAGAGGCACTATCTTCCAAAAATCTGTTCAACTTCTCGCGTACGCCGATGATATTGATATAATGGGAAGAACACAGCGTGATGTCCGTGATGATGCGCCTTTGTGAGAATTGAGACAGAAGCGGCAAAAATGGGTTTAGCGGTAAATGAGGGTAAAACGAAGTATATGCTGTCTTCGAGGAAGGACACCCAACACCGACGGCTCGGGCAGAACGTCACAATAGACGCGTATAACTTCGAGGTAGTAGAGGAGTTTGTCTACCTAGGCTCCGCTATAAACACGGGCAATAACACCAGCGCCGAGATCAGACGAAGAATAACTCTTGCTAATCGCTGTTTCTTTGGGCTTAGAAAGCAATTGAGTGGAAAAGCCCTCTCTCGAGCAACTAAGGTAAAACTGTACAACACACTCATCATCCCAGTCCTGCTGTATGGTGCAGAAGCATGGACCCTGACAAAAACGGATGAAAGTGCCTTAGGCTGTTTCGAGAGGAAAGTTCTTCGGGTCATCTTTGGCCCCGTGTGCATTGAAGGGGAATGGCGAAGAAGATACAACAGCGAACTTTACGGGTTGTACAACGACATGGACCTAGCCAGAAGGGTCAAGGTCCAGAGACTCAGATGGCTCGGTCATTTAGAGCGAATGGACACCAATGCTCCGGCCCGGAAAGCCTTCGACACTATTCCCGAGGGACGTAGGAGGAGAGGAAGACCGCGACTCAGGTGGCGCACTCAAGTGGAAGAGGACCTCAATCAACTTGGAGTGCAAAACTGGAGACGACTAGCTAAGGATCGAGCTAGCTGGCGGAGCCTGTTGATTGAGGCCCAAGTCCACAACGGACTGTAGCGCCACCTTAAGTAAGTAAGTAAGTAAGTAAGTAAGATAGTGTTCAGGAAAATGAATTTACAACCGGAAAAAGGAAAAACATATTTTAAATATAAAAAAAAGTGTGTAATTTAACATTTTTATGTCAATAAATATTCTTGGAGTGATTTCCGATCGATTGGTATTGGCACTTCTATTCAAAAGAAAAAATTGTTGAATATCCATTCAAAGATTTTTCCGGATCCATTTCAATGATAGCTAAAACCGGCCTCTAAAGTTGATAATCAAAAACGATAAACAATCTTTGATAACCAACTATCGCGTTACATAAAACTCGTTTTTTTTATCTTTATAAATAAGCTTTTCAGTATTAAAGGCGTTTTAAGGTCGGAATAACTTTACTCTGCCTCTAAAACTCGTTTATAAATAAGGCTGTATATATTTAATTTTCTTTATAGAATAGTATATTTTATGACTTTCATTAATGTAATTGACGTTTATTTTTTAAATAGCTAATCGCCCTTGTTCTGATTCAACAATTAAAACGGAGAACACAAACTTAATTAACCGGGATAATGGCAATATTTCTGCGAAAGACGATGCAAAAAATGATAAGAAAAACAAGAGACAGAGGCGACAGAGAACTCATTTTACTTCACAACAACTTCAGGAGCTAGAACACACCTTTAGCAGAAACCGCTATCCAGATATGTCAACTAGGGAGGAAATTGCTATGTGGACAAACTTAACTGAAGCCAGAGTAAGGGTGAGTGCAAATAAATTAATTAAAATTTATTTAAGCCTTGTCTTACTTCGTAACGAGTGCTCGTTTAGACTTTAGACGTTCAACCTCGAAAGTATATCACAATACAAAAATGTCGCTTCACATACTAATTTATGGAACAACAAACATTTTTCTGGGTGGAAAACTAGTGAAAATAATGTCGCGAGGGCGAAATCAAATTTTTAAAGTTAATTGATCTCTTAGTATTCACTTTGCACATTTTTGTCCAAGTTCTCTTCTTTATTGTTTTTTTTTTTCAAGGCATTGCATTGCTAGGACTTTTTTTTCATTAGAAAATTCCTTTCCTTGAGTTTATATCAGTAAAAGCAAAAAAAAAAAAAAAACATCACAATTCAACATTCCTTTAATTTTTAGGTCTTAAATCCACCAAAAAAATATAAGGTTTTTTTTGCTCACAACTTCATCATCCTGAGAATGCATGATATCTAAATCCGTGAATTATTGAAAAACGCATAAGCAAATAATACAAAAGGGTTTACCTTCTTTTCTTTAGTCAAAATGAACAAATCGCGATGAATACTTTTTTTACTTTTAAGCAAAATTCACATGAGCACGACCAACAAACTACGAATGAATGAAGAAAAGTGATACGTTTGAGGCCGTATTTCCTTACAAATTCCCAACAAAACGATAAAAGTATAGCTTATGTTTGATTTGTGATGCATAAATTAAATTTTTAATCTCAAATGTTAATAAATTTGAGAAAACAAAATTATTCGTCGCGAAAATAATTCTAGTTGATTCGAACTGCCAAACTCTATTCACGTTCCACATCATCCACACAAACATCATTCTTACCTTCTGTTTTGGTTGTTTATTCGCGACGAATTAAAAACTCTCATCTGAAAGAAATGTCAAAATCGACGAATTTTCGTTCATTCGTTGGTCGTTGCTCATGTGAATAGTGCTTTAGACCGTGTGCGAACTCGGCAAATTGCGTTAAAAATACTGGTTAAATTTAACCACTACTTTCATATTTAAACCTGCTCCGCAAATAGTGTATGTTTAATACATTTATTTAATTCAACACGAAGTGTCAAAATATAACCAAACGTCAAGTTTTAACACACTTTTCAAAATCAAGTAATACACCTATAATTGATTCAACTTTACAACAGAGTTCAGGTTTATCTGAATATACATTTAATATCCGTGAATAACTTAAAAAGATGTCAAGAAAATCGTAGATGCACAGACTGAACTTGAGAAAAAAATTAATGCTATTGATGAAAATCTGCAAACACAAGTACCTAATTTGCATAAGAAATGCACTTAAAAGCGAAAACTCACGATTAAAAAACTATGTTGACTATTGACACCATAATGGTATCTCCTTATATAATATTGCATTCAATTGAATAATGCAATTCATACAACTTAAAGAACAGAAAGGAGGAAAGGAGTTATGTGGGATGTGTGTTACGAGTCTTACCAGTATCATGGAAACCTGAATGTTTTATTGTTGCATACAATTATAACGGACATAAGGTGTTATCGGCTTTGGACTATTATCACATTTTTCCCGATGATCTCACTTACATGATGAGGTGCTATAAAAAGTGAGTCCAAAAAAAAAAACTTTCTTTCCTTTGCCACCGTTAGGACCCAGTGCTTATAGGTACAGTGGGCCGATCCGGGCATGCGTAAAGGAAGGGTGTTCAGCCTTACCTATGTAAGGCGTGGCATGCAAGCATTTGCTCGTCCTAGCTCGTCGAATGGGTGATGTACTTGCCATGGTTGAACCGAACGTTCGTTACGTTGTCATGCCGGAAGAATATTTTTCTCATCATAATTAGTATTGGGTTCATAATCAAAATGAGCCCCTTACGATCTGGCCCTTATGTACCTTTATTGAAATTTCCGAATGAGGAGAACGGCGGATGGAGGTTACTACCTCGAGGATTTTTTTCGAAATAAATCGTTTCGAAAAAAAAAAATCAAATTCAAACTTTCAACAGAAATCTCCAGTTAGTTTCTTGCATACTTTAAGGCAACAAATCGTTTCAAAAACTCTAATTCAGACTTTACAACAGAGATCTGGCGATCAGTTCCTTGCATACCTTAAGGCTTATTTTATTCTCTGTTATATTTCTCTACATTGACTAAGTACATGAAGCGGTGTTCGCTTAATGTACAGTGTACGTGAGTGAAGCAACAACAATTTCTGATGATGTCAATTTTTGGGTGCTGTCAAACTTTGAATGTGTTGTCATTTTGCCGAGCTGTAAAGAAGTGCTTTTTTATAATAGTAAAAAAAGTTATTTAGTTAATTTAAATATCGTAGAACTTTTAAAAAGTATTTGTCACAGTATTTAGCAACCGAAATAATAAATTTCTCAAAAATACAAATCCTTTGTCCATAGAATTTCTTTGTTCTTGATTTTTGGTTTGATCTGTCAAAAAAAAAAAAAAGAAAAATCGAGTTCAGGGGTATATTATTTCTGTTGGTGATGGTAAGGCGCTGCTATTCGTTGAATTCCCATGATGTGCACGGTTGTTTTGAATAGTTCTTCCATCGTGTTTAGAAACGTTTTTATTTGTTGATTGATTTAAAAGCATCAAACCAATCCATGAAAGGTTCATATTGGAATATGTTCCTTTCTAATTAGGACCACATAGACGTATTTTTTGGCTCAATACGATCGTTTCAACAATTTAAAGTAGATTATAAAAAGCTTATCATAAGATGCAAGATAAGAGAAGGTGGGATAGGAAACTCTGTTCCATTAGAGAACATTCAAATTTTAAATATAAGCTCCTCTAATCCCATAAAACGTGATAATTTACAAGAAATTGAGCAAACCATGGTGAAAAATATTTCTTTTAAAAATCCAAAGCAGCATTAGGTGTTTCTAAGCGACCACTATTATTTCGCAGATCCCAGCACATTAACTGAATTTACAACCCCCATTTTACTTAGCAAGTTTTCCAAACTTTTTTAATAGATAGTTACTAAGACAAAACCTGCCAAGTAAAGAAAAAATTAACCAATTTACAAGTTCCTTTCAAAACTAATAGTTGATCTAATCTTAGAAATTGGCGTTCTTTTAGATCTCATTACTTTTCGTGGCTGATTTGTAAGGCAGAATTTTTGTACGGGAGAACTTGGCTCTTTTTTTACATTTATGTTTTGGTGTGATCCGATCATCTCGAAGGACCAAAAAATGTGCATTAATAAAACATAGACTGTATTTCTAATCTCCCTTAATTTGTATTATTAGTTTGTAGTTTATGTAGAATTAGTCAATTAAAAAATGTTTGTGTAAATTTCAATATAAAAGATTTAATTAGATCTTTGTTAGGTGATAATGATACTTATAATTTTTGGTGTGTGCTCCGTGACGGTCCAAAATAAAAAAGCCAGATCTTAACAAACTATAATAGAATTTACAAAAACGAAAAAAGAGCACAAAGCAAAATGAAAGATCAAAGCAAGTTACAGTTCATTTTCGGAGTAACATACTCTCTTGTTTACAATTAGAATTCATAGGGTATAGTTTTATATGTTGGACACTTTGTGCACATAGTCTCAAACAACAACTATGTTATCTGCATATGCCACGATTTTTATGCCATGATCTTTAAATTTTGTAAGAATTTTGTCGACTACGAGAATGCGGAGCAGGGGTGAGATGGCCCCTCCTTGTGGTGTGTCCCTAGTAACTGTTTTCTCAATAGTGCTAACTGCCGTTTGAGAGTTGATAATTCTGCCATTTAACATGTTGAAGATCCAAGCGACAATGACAGATTCAACTCCAACTTCAACTAATGTGGCTTTTCTTACAACCACAAAGAATTGATACTAAAATTCAATGTTTTTTTGGCGTGTTTGAAATGTGCAAAAACGAATCAATCCCTTTTTTGAATGTCTGTGTTGTCTGGTCAGCTGTAAAATCGTTTTGTGCATGATAATCACAACAACAGAAAACTCAGCTGTAGTATATGTGTAAAATCCGTGTACAAGTATGTGTAAATCCGTCTCAATAAAAAGATTCAAGAGAAATCAATCCTTCGAGAAATAAATTCAATTTCTTTGTGAAAGAAATGCGTTTAAGGGAAAAAAAATTGCCGCTTTTACGTCACGGATCAATTCTTGGGTTGTAAGAAAAGCCACATAAGGCAGTTTTGATTGATTCCGTTTTTACGTTATTAAACGTACTCATCAAGAAATGCTGCCAGAGTATACTCTATGTTCTAGGCTTTTCTTAATATGTGAAACTGATTTATCCTTAAGATAGGAGTGTTGGTACTTTGGTAGTTGCACAGGTTGCTTTCGTTGAGAAGTCCTCACCCTTAATTTTTCTGTTTGTTTTGATGCCTTTGGAGGAAACTACAAAAGCTAAGAATTCAGTTTCTTGCTTAAAGAACTCGCATTTATCGAGTTGAAATCTCATATTTGCGTTACTAGGTTTCAAAAACTTTGCAAACATGTTTGAAATGTGTATTTTCGTCCGAACAGTAATCGAGTGAACTCGTATTTACCGTGGTTAACCGAAAACGCGTTTTTTCATGTTTTCCTCCTTTAACGGGATTTGGTGAAACCCACTCAAGAACTGAGAACCAGAAGTTTTAGGCTAAATTTGCTAATACATTGCTTATCTCCAGGATTCCGTCGCCCCAGTATTGAAATACCCAAATTTATATATTTAACTGTGTATGCAGTCTTGTATTTTCAAGGGCGCTCTTTTCAAATCTGTTGTCCGTTTTGTTCTATCTCCTTTCGTTGCTGAGATATTCAGAATGGAATTGACGTATATCCATCAAAATCAACAAGTTCAAGTTTTGTTGTGACGTAAACGCCAAATTTTGGCATTTACGGCAAATTTTTCATGCAATTTACGAAAAATTTTTGTGAGAATTGCTTTGATACACGTTTTATTGTCTAAAGTTATAAGTCATCGAAAATAAAATGATCGTTCAGTATAATGCTTAGAAATCATATCGTATACATACGTTCACAGTCAAGAAAAAAACTCAGCCTTATTAATAAAAATACCCTATCCACTGGATAACACACGTTATAGCTAGCACACTGCTAGTGAAACTATTCTATTATTATTATATATGTTATTTTGAATAGCCCGCTTTTTCGGTAGCTGTCACGTAAGCTGTAATTTTTTGACATTTGACAAGTAGAAACTACGCCATTAATAAAAATGGAACGATACACGCTTCAACAATGCATTGAAATTAATAGAATTCACTATTAAAATGGTGAAAATTTGGCAGAGACGGTTCGTAAAACTAAAACATATTTGGGTCGTCGTTAAGCACCTTGTTGGACCGCAATACAGAAATTGGTGGACAAATTCGAGCTGTTGGGACAAGTTAGTGATGTGAAGAATAAAAAACCCTTGAACGTCGCTCAAGAACAACTGAGAATATTGTTGTTGTAGCCCAAAGTGTTGAAGAAAACCCAGGTTTGGAAATGGGCCTCATCAATCAAGATGATTTTTCGGAGGCTACGTCAACAAGCAAAACTGTCGCATCTGGGGCTCGGAAAACCCAAGAGTTATTGTTGAAAAGCCTCTCCATCTTCAACGCGTGACTGTTTGGTGCGGTTTATGGTCCCACGGGGTCATTGGACCTTCCTTTTCCTAAAATGAGACTGGAACAAAAGTTACGGTCAATGGATTGCGCTATCGAGAGATGAATAATGATTTTTTATGCCCGGAATTGGATAGTATTGATCTGGACAACGTTTCCTTGAACTAGAGAAGTGAGTTGATATTCCAAAGAACCGAGGTCTCTCTTGTCAGCGTGATGGAGGGTTCAACACCGAGAAATGTAATCCCAATTGAATGGGATGTTGTACGACTCAAGTTCGTGGTCAGCCTGACCGCCGATTTTATTCCTTACGACATTTATTATGCCGAAATACTTCGGGGATCCTTTTATGGATTCGTAAATCTTGAGCTCCTGGTTGTTTTCTTAAGCTCCTTGCTACGTCTGGTATTTTGTCCATTGTGCCTTATTCGTCTGGACTGATACCTTCGTCTATAATAGCAAATTGATCTGCATTAGGGTATAGGATTGAGTAAACTATTTGCTTACCTTCTGTTTGTAGGGTTTTATTAATCATATTTGAAATTATGGTTTGAAGAGGGGCTGGGGTTAAGGAGGTAGTTAAAGTGGTTCATTGGGAGGAGCCATGATGGATGTCTTATGAATTAATAAATTTGAGTGAATATTAAAAGTAATACAAGAGAAAAAATGGAAATTTGTTTTTTAAATTCCGATGAAGTGATGGTTATTATCTCAAAATTATATTAAAGATTTTATGAAAGGATATGTACCTACCGAATTTATTTTTTACTTATAATTCTAATTGTTTTCACTTGGTTTTAAGTTATTGGTAGTATTTTCCTCAAGTTAAGTATTTTCTTAAAAACTAAATCTAACAATATTCTTACAATAATAAAAGATTGTATATTTTAATCTGTAAAGTTTGTATATATGAATAAATGAAATGAAATGAAAATATGTTGAAACAGGTGACTTAAAACTAAGTTGCTGATACCTGAAAAAGTTTTAGTTTTTGTTCTTTCTAAAGAATTAAAAGTAGAGAAACGTCCCACGCTGTTAGCTGGATCATTCTTCCTTTTTGCGTGATCTCGCGTTACACCTATGCATTTTGTCGTTTAAATAAACTTCTTACGTCATTTGATCGTTTAATGGCTGTTTAATTAGATAGCACGTTGCACGCGTTTAACTGTCTAACTAGTTATGTGGTTTGACCCGTTTAATTAAATATGACTGTTTAATTAAATAGTTGCCCCACGCTGGGCGCCAGTTATTTTTTGCTAAGCCGATTTGTAATAAGAAAATAAAACTTCATTTTTACTCACGACCGGCAGTGATTCTGCCTTTACAAACAAAGAACAATCATTATGTCTTAAACCTAGTCTTAAAAACAAATTAACTGCAGAGTTCCAGTTCTCACCTCGTCAATGTTGTTGGCGTTGCACTTTCCTTGAATTCTGAGTTGGTGTTATTCCCACTCCATTGGTTAATGTCCCGCAGGTTGACGTATTTTGCCGACGAATTGATTCTCCTAAACCGAATCACTGAGGTTGATAATGATTCAGTTTTTGTTGTATTAACTTATATAATCCGTATACTGCTCCCTCGTTTCCTCATAAAAGTTTTTCTTTTCTTTTAGTTATAGACTCAACTTCTTAATTAGAAGTGTTTTTTTTGTATTAAATAATTTAGAATTTAACTGTTAAATTATAAGTTTATTTTTATTCTTGGTCTTCTTGGTGTTCATAATATTGTACTTTCTGTTTTCTATTTTATGTGCAATAAAGTTCCTCTGAGGAAGGCAGCAACACCTGCCGAAACGTCGGGAAAAGTAAATGAAACAGCTTTTTGTTTCATTGCAACGACTACAGTTACCAAAAAAGCCGAAGGAAAACTTAATTTTTCCAAATAAACACGTAAATATTTATTGGTCAATACATTATCTTATAATTTATTTTTTTTTTATATATAAATTTAAGTTTGTCCTGTATATCCGAAAATAAATTAAGGAAACGTTAACCATGCACAAAATATTGAGAAACTTAGTCATTCCGGCATTCAGGGGTGGAATACGCTAAATTCAAAAATGTGATAGTGACATGTCATCGAAAGAAATTTTTCTTTTGCGTAAAGTGAACACGTTTGTCATTTTTGTTTTAAGGCTCTGTGCGTATTTAAACAATAGTAAACAAATACTAAAGTAATGGAACAAAAAAGATATCCAAAATCATTGATTAACTTGTGAGATGAAATCTTGAGCCACGTCTAACTCTTTCAAATGTTTATAGCAAAGGACCATTGTAGTAGATATACAAAGGTTCAGCCTTCGTTAAGGATACAACGAACAATTTTTTGTTTGTTTGTTTTACTTATTACTAGACAAAGGAATTCAAACTAGCATTATCTAAAATCTTATACTTAACTTACATGATTTTCTTAAAAGTAATGCCTTTCGGCCTATGAGATACATATGGTATGTAAGGGAAGGCTGTCGTCGGCGTTCAAAGTGACAATACCCTTTTTCAAACGCCTATAATTTTTTTTTTATCATTTATCGACAAAATATAGAGATGATTCGTACAAAGCTAATGAATATTTGAGAATAAAATAAAACTTTAAGAAAAGACTTGATTTCTTCAAAAAGTTCAGATATGCTTAACCGCATTGAAAGGCTGTCACAAAAAAAATCACAAAAATGTGACTGTCACAACTGATAATCACCTTACACAGACAAATTTGTGATTGATGATTTATCATTTAACACTAAAACCACTAATTTTATGAGAAATTTAATTCCCTTTGTACATGGGAATTAACTACACTTTACAAATGGCAGCAGCTTAAACAGCTACACTTATAATTGCACGCAACTGGTTATCATCCATTTTATAAATCTTTTAATATTTTGTTGTCTCCTAGCTAGTGGAAAGATATTTTCAGATTAAATAGAGGTATCAATGGTTTTTTTCCAAATTATGAGATAACGCCGAAGGGATTTTATAGCAAGCTGTTTTTTACGACAAATGTCTCATCACTAAAACAAACAAACACTTACACAACAACAAAACACTACGAACAATAAATTTACAAAAACACAAGAAACACAAAAAACACTTAAGAACGTGGCACACTGGTTTTTTAGAATTTGTTTTTATTGATATGAAAATCAAATAAGCTGATTCCATATACAATAAGCAGCATTTTATTATCCTCACTAACTAGTGTGACCATGTGTCCCTTTTTTACCGGACATGTCCCGTTTTAGTAAGCATTGTCCCGTGTCCCGGAGCGATGGTTCGAGACAAAGGGACATTCTCAAAATGTCCTGTAGTTCACAAAACTCGTTTGCAATGAAACTCTGCAGAGAGTTTTTCTACCTAAGTTAAAAAGGAACCATTAATTTTTATTCAAATTTCGTATGGAAAATTCACACGACTAGTCTAGTAGGCCTTAGTTAGGCCATGTATAATAATTCAATTATAAGATCGACTTAAAAAGACAAAAACAAAAGAAAAACAATACGTGCTTTGCTTGAGTTAAGTTTTGTACTTCACGTCTAGTAAAAACCACGCTTTAATTGCAAATAAAAGATATATTTTGTGCCTTAGTATTGTGAGTGTAAGATTTTGTTATTGATTCAACATGGGAAAACGAAAATGTTCTTTTTCCTAAGCCATACATGTATCTATTTATAAAAATATCAAAAATGATTCTCATAAAGTTGTGTGTGATGTGTGCAACACTGGTTTCAATTTCACACAAGACGGTAGAATTTCTATCAAATAACAATTTAAACAAGAAAAACACGATAGTGCCGTACAGGCTGCTCCTTGGTCTAAAAAGCTTTCAACATTTTTCGACAATTCATTTTGTTCTCAAACTGCTAAAGCTGAAGGATCAAACGCATTTTGACGAAGGAAAAAACAAACTTTGATATGACTACGTTGGAAAGCAATTAATTGCAAGCAGTGAAAAGTACCACCAATGCACACCAGCTAGCGCAGTGGAGCCTTCCTTAGCAGCAAAGCTAGTTAAAAGAATTATTTTCCATTCTTTTTAAATTTTCATTCATGTATACAATATTTGTGAATTTAAAACGTTTTTTACTAAAAAAAATTATCCCTGAAAGTGTCCCAATTTTTAATCCAAAACGTCCCGGAATGTCCCGTTTTCAATTTCTAAATATCCCCGAGTGTTCAAAATTGAGATGGACACACGACACTTACCAGTGATCACTTTATAACAAGATTGGAAACCTACCTACGTTTTACCCTCCAAATACCGCAAAAGTTATTTTTTTTCATACACACATACTCTTGCAGCAAACTTGCTTTATTATTTAGGCAATTGTATCATTATTACAATAAAACGCATACTCTTACAGCTAACCTGTGTCTTTAAGTTTGTATTACACGCATACTCTTACAGCTAACCTGCTCCCCTAGCTTGTAGGCAAATGTCATTTTGACAGCAAGGTTTCCAATCTTGGTATAAGTGATCAGTGACACTTACCCATATGGGTTTCTTCGTGATAATAAAACGATCTGGGTTATGAAGGTTGAAGTTCAAGCTATGTTTTTATCCGAGACGCAACCCTGATACATTTTATTTTGCTTTTCCACGAACAACTTGTTTTTATTAATTCTAATTGAATTATGACTCTTATCCTATGGTTTCATAAGACTGTGGCTAAGAGTGGAATACATATTATTTTTGTATTAATATGGCTGATATTAATAAATCTTTCTACAATAATTTCTTTTTTGTCTCACACTCGCCATCTATCCGCCATAGTTAGAACAAATTGTAGATTTAAAAAATAAAACCCGATAGTTATCGGGGTTCCAGGTTGTTTTTGTTTTCTGCGTAAAAAATTAACCGCCGTAATGTCTCATGCCTTACCCTATTCTACCGTTATTTCAACGGTATATGCTCTAGTGAAATAGCCAGTTGCATATTCAACCGTAATACCCGCGCCTCCAGGAATGCCATCAGTTCACCCTTGAGCCCAACTTCGGTCGTACCCTCAAGTATAGAGAATCGTTCTTTATCCGTACTACGCGAATGTGGAACTCCCTTCCACACTCTTTCTTTCCAAATCATTGCAATGTTCAGGAATTTAAGACCAATGTTCACCGGCACCTCCTCTCCAACCCCTTTCCTCTTTCTTAAAGCACTCACTGTGTCTCTGGCATAATAAGGGCATAAGAAACCCCTGAGTGTGTGCTTATTATAAGAAAAAAAACCCATTTGGGTTAGTGAGGATAATAAAACGCAGCTAATAATTTGATGAAGGAAAACAATATCAGTGTTGTGGTCAATCCACCTAAACCCTTTAAAGGCGAAACGTGTAAAATTCATTGAACCAATTCTAGTCTCTCAATATGTTCCTCATAATGAGAGGACCAACCTTGTGATGCATATTTAGGGTGGTCGAACTAAACTGTTGTACAAGCTATAGGTAACGTTAGGCTCAAGAAATTCTTTGGACCAACGCTTACGCTTAATAAATACTAACATTTAGTTAGCTTTGTTGACGATGTTGTTAATCTTTTCTGAAAAATTTAAATTAGAAGTGAAAAGAACTCCTAAGTCCCTAACCTTAAGGACTAAGGACGGGATAAGATGTGTTGTCGGACATTATCGTGGGTTAACATTAAATTATTCTTTTCATATCATCTGCAAAGGATAGAGAAAAAACAAGGTCAAATCAATAAATACGATAATGATTCAACAGTTTTTGCCCTACGCTTTTGCTTCATAGAGCATTCCTGTTGTTTTAGAATGATTTCTTCTCAAATTAAGTCAACATTTCATAATGTTAAAATGAAACGTTTTTAAGAGTTGAATCAATTTGTTTTCATTTTGCAATGACTTTACCACCGTGTATAAATAAAATGGGACTCGTACAGATTTATTGGTGAATCAACATGGTTTTCATGTTGATTTACAATGATCAGAATTTTGAATCGTATTATCAACGTCTCGTGTCCACATGACCATCATGTTGAATCATCATTCTCACAACATTTAAATAACACGATGATCGTGTTGAATCATAACGAACATCATGTTGAATCATGGTCAGAATCATATTAAATCCACATGATAACCATGTTAAATCATGATGATAATCATGTTAAATCTTCATGGCCATCGTGTTGGATCATGATGATTGTCACTTCAAACCAAAACGTGCATCATGTTAATAATGAATCAGAACAAAATAATAAAATGTAAAAAAGGAGCCAAGTTCTCTTATGAGCGAAAACCACTGTATAAAAAGTCAGCCACCAAAAGTAATGAGATCTACAAGAACGCCAAGTTCTTAACAAGTAAAAGTTAAATGATGGGATGTTTATTTCATTATAAAGAAGAAGGCATGCCGTTAATAATGGAATACAACATCAGCTGAATGGCCGCCACGACCACGTTTACAGCACCATATCCTTTCATGAAATTTTCCATAACCAAATCGAAAAGTGGCTGCCCTATGTCCTCGATAGCCTCACGAATTCCATCTTCGAGGCCTTGAATTGACGCTGGGCTGCTGGCGTAGACCTTATCTTTCACGTAGCCCCAAAGGAAGAAGTCGCAAGGTGTTAAATCACAAGATCTCGGTGGCCAATTATGATCACCTCTTCGAGAGATAACACGGTCCGGAAACTTTTCCGTTTACGAACCGTCTCTGCCAAATTTTCACCATTTTCATAGTGAATTTTAATAATGTCAATGCATTGTTGAAGCGTGTATTGTTTCATATTTATTAATGGCGTAGTTTCTACTTGTCAAATGTCAGCTTCAAAAATGACAGCTACCGAAAAAGCGAGCTATTCAAAATAACACCTCTTATTGGAAAACCCAGATCTGCGGATGATCTGTCAAACCAAGCAGAAAACCAATCTTGATAATACTCCCAAAATATATATACAAAAGGCTGGTTAACCATTTGCCCGTGCGATTTGTTGTATTGTGTTTAATTCATTTAATCATGTTGTATAGTGATAACCATTTCTGTTTAATATTTTGTGTTTAATGAAATGAGCTATAGGTCAAGGTCAGAATTGAAATGAAACAAATAAGTTCTTTCACGACATTTCGCTTATATCTATGAAGGTTAACATTATTTTGCTTACATCTTAATGAAAACAATTGTCAAAACTTACATTTGTTACATTAAAAATAAAAACAAAATGAATATGCAAAAAGCCAACTTTCTTAAATTGAGAAAAGTAAAATTGCACAAACAAAATTATTTAACAGAGAAATATTTAATTTAAACAGTTGTTTCGTGTTATTTGTATTCATATTGTGAATTTTTACTTTACTCAAGCGTTTTGGTTTGAGATTCGTTTTTGAAAATAAATGCATTAAAATAAGTTCATAATCTTTACACTAAGTTTTCAATATTTTTTAGAGATGGTTTTTTTTTTGCTGCTTTTGGTAATTTTTCTTTGTAATTTCGGTCATATTTTAAATTTCCAAGTGGCAACCGTGATTAGACTCTGATGCATGTCGACTTGGATGACTTTTATTTGTTTCCCTAAAGTGCGTTTTTGCGCTGACGATAGTTGACTACAGTTTTTATGTCAAAAAGAAAATGGTTGATGTGTCATAGTTGAAATAGTTAGAAATAGTTGAAATCATCCAAAAACGCTTTTTAGTTAGGTTTGGTTGATCTGTCAAACGAGAAAAAAAAACAAATCTTTTGAGGTTACATTTTTCTTTTCTTTTGATCATAATAATTGAAATGGATAAAGAGACAACAATTTTCGTTGCTCTAATTTTTTTGCTAAGATTCAAGAATGATCTTGATATGGTAAGTTCTTAAAGACAATTGAAATAAGAACATATTTATTTATTTTTAACAACCCACAGCAAGAAAGGCAAATGGAATGTTTGAACTGAAGACCACCCTCCATACAGAAATCTTCAAGCTGTTTCAAGTAAGGCAGCTCCTGGTATTCTCCTAATTGCTGCTTCCAGATTCGCTGAAAAACTATTAATTCAATTTCTAGATCGTTCTTTGAGATAAATAAACGGAAAAAGTCTTTATTTTCTGAAACCAATTAACCATTTTTTTTTGCTGACAGAATATGTATATAAAAGCAACATGCTATCATCTTCATATGGACTTGCTCCAGATTCAATTTCAGATCGTCAGATTCGCCGATCAAATTTTGATACGTCCATCGGCGCCGAATTTGTTCACATATTCTTACTGATGGCTTCGTCCTTCTCTCGGACACTCTTGTGACGCGCATTCATCTTCTCCTGCGACTTCGGTCAGCTGGTTATCGGTGATGGTGCATGCATACGCGAGTCGCTCGTAGTTGTCTTCGAAGTTTCAGAGCTTCATTTCAACCTTCATTGAAACCGCATCGATGGCGTTTGAGAATTTTTCTTGTTCTGTTTCTTGTTCTCCAAACTGAGAACGTCACGCTTCTGTTGAGTCAGATTTTTGGCGGGGCTCAGAAGAGGAGTTCGAAGATCTAAGGAATACAATAGCGTTATATGAGATCGGTTTGGAGATAAAAAAATCTTACCTCAGATTTCTGATTCATCCTCTCCTCCTCGGCCTTTTCACACATTTTGTGCTCCAGTTGCTTCTCCACTTTCGACAGGTTTAAGTTTGCCGTTCGTGCCGATTGACGTCCAACAATCATCTGCTCATGGGCAGTTGCCAACTTTTCATTCTGCTTCTCGAATACATCGCCGACGCTCTTCGGTTGTTCACAGCTGACCTGTTATGTAAGTACTTTTTAGCATCAATGTTTAAAACTCGAGGTTTGAAAGAACGTACGCTATGCTAGAATTTGGTCGATCTGTCACAAGCATTTCTGAAGCAATGTAATTAGATCAGGAGTTCCAACCGACGAGGAACTGTACATTATGTAGCGGCAAGGCAGCAGAATTTCCAAAATTTTCCAGCTCATTTTTTTTTTCGACAATTTCTTTGATAAAACAAACATAAGAAACTTCATTAAGCATCTTGAACAAGCAAGCTCTGAAAATTGTTATTTGTAATGAAATATTTTTAATTGAAGACGAACAGAAATCTTTTGATTGGAATTAAATTTCCGGCGGTACGGATAGGGACGACTACGACGGTAAAAAATGCACGAACAGAATGTTTATTTTTAAATTCCAGACTGACAATAATAATAAGGGTATTCACGTAACGAGATAATTTTCTACTTTGCGGAAAAATAGAAAATTCCGCAAAAGGTTTAAATGAACACCCCAGCAGAAAATAGTAGCGTAAACAAGGGAAACAAACTGCTGTTTGTTAAACGACAAAGTGAATTTGAATTTATGTTAAAGTGATTCTTTTTTTTTTATTCTAATTACATTTTAATTTTTGCTCTTCAAGATGCCAAGAAGTATATTTAAAACAAAATTCATTCATTCATTCATTTGTTTGTTGATATTGATTGTTTTTTTTTTTATAATTTGACGAGAACTTCCCGCTTATGTCAGTTCAGTTGGAAAAAAGATGAAATGAGCGCCAAATTAAACGTCAAAATAAACGTCATAAATTTTATCAGGTTTTTTTCTGCAGTTTCTGCCTCAAATTTGTGAGATAAAATTCTACGATTTGCAGAAAATTTTTCCCATACAAATTATGACAGCTCATTTCTACCGATAGAAAATTCTACGGTTTCTACGGTTTCTATTGGTTTTCCGCGTTTACGTGAATACCCCTAATTAGAAACACTATTAAACAGAAAAAAAAACACACTTTGACACTTCAACCATTTTCAACTCACCTCCTGAGATGAATTGGGAATAGTTAGAAATAGTTAAAATTTGACACATCAACACTGACCGCAACAACGATTGTGGTTATGAGTCGTGACTATTGGCATGCAAAAACGCAAAATACTTAGTTAGTTAGTTAGTTAAATTCTTTATTTCAAATAATAATATTTACAATATTTATTCTTAAGAGTACGGACGTTAGTTAACTATAGTCAGCGCAAAAACGCACTTCTGCTCTTCTCTCTTTTCACATGTTCATTATGTTGGATTATTTTCTAGTTTTTCGTCCGACGCCAATTGCAGAATCGTTCGTGCATGTGATGTAAGTTGCGTCTGCTCCAATTGCCATCAAATTTACTTACCTTTTGAGAATATATAAAAAGGCACACTTGCAAATAAAAACGGCAACAAATCAGTAGAACAATTCATGTTGATATTTTTTATAAGAATTTAAGATTAAGAAAAAACGACTTATCTTCGCGGAATCTCAAAGAAGAAGAAGGAAGTCATTTTAAAAACTTGACGATTAAAATTACTCTATATGTTAATATTTTCATCGTCAAGTTGGCCTAGGTGGGTAATATGGCCCACCCCTGTATATCTTAAACCAAGACCAATAGCAAACTAATAAAAAAAGCATTTCGAACATGGCCAAACTGGTTAAGTTTCAGCCCTACGTGGTAAGTGTTGTGCGACAGTCTTGAAAGTTACAGGGGGTAGTTCGGCTTTTATGCGTTCGATCTATTTTTTGGTTAGTTTGCTTACATTGAATTTTGTGTTAAAATGGTAATTGTGCAAAATCCATTGAATAAGAAGTACAGGAAGCGGTGTTAGCTACATGTACAGTGTACGTGAGTGAAGCAACAACAATGTCTGATGATGTCCATTTTTAGGGTATGTTCTGTCATTTTTTAGGGTATGTGCTGTCAAACTTTGACCGTGTTGTCTGTCGAGTTCAGGGGTGTATTATTTCTGTTCGTAATGGGAAGGCGCTGCAATTCGTTGAGTTCCCGTAGTGTGCACGGTTGCTTTGAATAATTCTTCCATCGTGTTTCGAAACGTTTTTATTTGTTGGTTGTATTACAATAGGCGTAATAAACGTGATGAATTACGGATGAAAAATCAAGAAAATGTACTGGAAAATAAAAAAAATTAATCACTAAACACCGTGCAGTGCATCTTCAGTGTTAAAACACCATGCTTCCTAAAAAAAGAATTGAGATTGAAAAAAAATTTTGCTTGGCGCCCCTGAGATTAACTATTCAACTGCAGACCAGCCCTGTTGTAATGCGTTTGTGTTTGTGAAACTCACACTACTTAGAAAAATGCTTCAATTCTTGTTCATAAGACCCCTTCCTGTACTTCTTATTCAATGGCAAAATCGCAGTGCGTTTAATATGACCTACCCCATGTGTGGGTAATAGGCCTAGTATGCCATATATGACATAATTTTTTCATTGAATTTTGACAGTTTTTATTTCTATTTTAAAAGTGACAGTGCCAATGTCCGGGATATGAAAAAATAATTTATTTGTGAATTTTGTTTAAATGCCCTCCACGGGGTAAGCCTTGACGTGGCGGAGCGGCTTACGGTAACTACTACTATGAAGCTTAGAGCTATGCGATCGCGAAAACTTGATTTCGCAGAAGGGCCTCCCATGGTCGACAGGTCGAAGCGGAGTAGGCTGTTACTACCAATTACCCCACAACGAAGGAGTGTTCCCACCAAGGCACTCCCACCGAGGGACGGCAGCGAATGAATTTCTTCTTTGGAATCAACGGTGGCGTCTCCAGTTCCAGTTAGGCCGAACTACTTGGTGAACACCTTTACGGGCTACTTCGACTTATTTGAAGCCCAGGCCGTAAAAGGAGCGGTTTTTCCGGCTCTTGCACTTGGAGTCACATCAAGTGCCTGGTACTCCAGGTTGGGGGTTGTGCGTTGGGGTGACTTCCCGACCACGTAGAAAAAAGTTTAGTTGCGAAGCAACAACAGGCCTCGGAAACGGACGGATACACTGATGACGACCCAAGCAAATGTACAAAGGACAACGATTTTCGGATATGCACGTGGAATGTTAGGTCCCTTAATAGACCGCGTGCTGCCGAACAGTTAGCGGAGACCCTCAACTGCTACAAAGCAGATATTACCGCTATCCAGGAAATGCGATGGGATGGACCGGGCAAAAGGAGGATGAAAAACTGCGACATCTACTATGGTAATTGTTACCGAGAGCAACAACAGCGACTATTTGGATGCGGATTCGTCGTGGGAAGCAGACTCAGGCAAAAGTCTTGAGCTTCAAATGTGTGAGCGAACGCATCACGACAATCCGAATCAAGGCTAAATTCGGCAACATCAGCCTAATATGTGCGCATGCCCCCACAGAAGAGAAAAAGGACGACACCAAAGACGAGTTCTACGAGCTCCTCGACAAAACATACGAGCAATGTCCTAGTTATGACATTAAAATTGTCCTCGGCGATTTTAACGCAAAGCTGGGAAAAGAGGACATCTTTGGTGGAACGGTCGGAAAGCACAGCCTGCACGACACCACATCCGATAACGGATTCAGGCTGATCGATTTTGCTGCGGGGCGAAATGTTGTGGTAGCAAGCACCTGGTTCCCTCATCTCAACATCCATAAAGGTACATGGAGATCTCCTGATCAATCAACCGTCAACCAGATTGATCACATTGCGATCGATGGAAGGCACTTGTCCAGCATTTTAGATGTTCGAACTTTCCGAGGAGCTAACATCGACTCGGACCACTACCTCGTCGTAGCCAAGGTAGTGCTACGAATATCCCGACAACGGCCAAAACAAGGAAATGCTGCAAGAAAATTCGACGTCGGACGGCTACAATCGCAAGAGATCGCCAGATCATTCTCTGATCGAGTGTCAAGTAACCTCTTAAGGAGTCCTATGCCGCCAACATCAAGTATCGAAGACCAGTGGCAACATTGCCAGAGAGCAGTTAGAGATGCCGCCTCTAATGTGCTGGGTTTCACACAGCCACCAAAACGAAAACCCCTGGTTTGATGAAGAATGCAGGCAGGCCCATGCAGCCAAGCAGGAGGCATACAAAGCGGCGCTGCATAGAAGGACAAGAGCTGCTCGTGAGCTCTACGAGCAAAAGAGGAGAGAGGAACGCCGGCTTCTCAGGAGGAAAAAGAGAGAGCATGAGAAGCGTCAGATCGAGGATGTTGAGAGAGCCAACAGCAGGAATGAAGTTCGGAGGTTTTACCGAAAGGTTAAACAGCTGGCTCAAGGTCATCGAGCAAGAACTGATGCCTGCAGAGATAAACAAGGGAACATCATAGTAGAATCGCAGTCAATGCTGGGGATTTGGAAAGACCACTTCTGTAGATTGTATAACGGCGACGACGAACAAAATACCGCCGTCAGACAGGAGCCTTTTATCGGACACGATGATAGCCAACAATTCCGTGAACCCGACCTAGAAGAAGTGAAAACCGCAATATCACGGCTGAAATCCAACAAAGCCGCTGGAGCAGATGGACTAGCTGCTGAGTTGTTCAAAGCAGCAGGCGACGAGCTAGATAGGAGCATGCACCAAATCATCTGTAAGATATGGTCAGAGGAATGCATGCCCGATGAATGGAACCTCAGCATTGTTTGCCCGATCCTGAAAAAGGGAGATCCTCTAAACTGCGCCAACTATAGAGGAATAAGTCTACTAAACATCGCCTACAAGATCCTCTCTGCCGTAATATGTGAACGTCTGAAGCCTTTCGTCAACAATCTGATTGGTCCTTATCAATGTGGCTTCAGGCCAGGAAAGTCAACCATCGACCAAATTTTCACGTTGCGGCAGATCCTGGAAAAGACCTATGAACTCCAAATCGATACCCACCACCTTTTCATCGATTTTAAGGCCGCGTATGACAGCATCTACAGAGACGAACTGTACAAAGCTATGTCTAGTTTTGGCGTCCCTGCCAAGCTCGTTCGCTTGTGCAAAATGACGATGGAGAACTCACGCTGCTCCATCAAGGTTGGCAACGAGCTCACGGAATCTTTCGACGTCAAAAAAGGATTCAGACAAGGCGATGCACTGTCATGCGATTTCTTTAACATCGTTCTTGAGAAGATAGTGCAGAACTCCACCGTCAACACCAGAGGCACTATCTTCCAAAAATCTGTTCAACTTCTCGCGTACGCCGATGATATTGATATAATGGGAAGAACACAGCGTGATGTCCAATGGCGCCTTGTGAGCGTCAAATGATCAGCCGCTGGCCCCCCAGTGGATTAGCTGTA